>QODF01000022.1:1136316-1172508 GCA_024372805.1 Oostethus manadensis | reverse complement strand
GACCTGGAAAAGGCATTCGACCGTGTCCCTCGTGGTGTCCTGTGGGGGGTGCTCCGGGAGTACGGGATTGATGGTCCGCTTCTACGTGCCATTCGGTCCTTGTACAATCGAAGCAGGAGCCTGGTTCGCATTGCCAGCAGTAAGTCGAGCTTGTTTCCGGTGAACGTTGGCCTCCGCCAAGGCTGCCCTTTGTCACCGATTCTGTTCATAATCTTCATGGACAGAATTTCTAGGCGCAGTCAAGGTGTTGAGGGAGTCCAGCTTGGTGACCTTAGGATCTCGTCTCTGCTATTTGCAGACGATGTGGTCCTTATGGCCTCATCAGGCTGTGACCTTCAGCGTTTACTGGAGCGGTTTGCAGCTGAGTGTGAAGCTTCTGGGATGAGACTCAGCACCTCCAAATCCGAGGCCATGGTTCTCAGTCGGAAACGGGTGGACTGTACCCTCCGGGTTGGGAGTGAGGTCTTGCCTCAGGTGGAGGAGTTCAAGTATCTCGGGTTCTTGTTCACGAGTGAGGGAAGGTTGGAGCGTGAGATCGACAGACGGATCGGTGCAGCATCTGCAGTAATGCGGTCGCTGTACCGGACCGTCGTGGTGAAGAGAGAGCTGAGCCGGAAGGCAAAGCTCTCTGTTTACCGATCGATCTACGTTCCCACCCTCACCTATGGTCATGAGTTATGGGTCATGACCGAAAGAATGAGATCGCGGATACAAGCGGCGGAAATGAGTTTCCTTCGTAGGGTGGCTGGACTCACCCTAAGAGATAGGGTGAGGAGCTCGGCCATCCGGGAGGAGCTCAGAGTAGAGCCGCTGCTCCTTCACATCGAGAGGAGCCAGGTGAGGTGGCACGGGCATCTAGTCCAGATACCTCCCGGGCGCCTCCCTGGTGAGGTGTTTCGGGCATGCCCAGTCGGGAGAAGTCCCCGAGGAAGACTTAGGACATGCTAGAGGGACTATGTCTCACAGCTGGCCTGAGCACGCCTTGGTGTCCTCCCGGTGGAGCTGGAAAAGGTTGCCGGGGACCGGGAAGTCTGGACTTCCCTACTGAAACTGCTGCCCCCGCGACCCGGACCCGGACAAGCGGAGGAAAATGGAATGGAATGGAATGGAATGGAATAAACCACTGTTAATATTACACGATAATATAACATATATCATATGTATAATATACTATAATATATATACGATAACATAAAATTAATAATAATATCAGTGCAATATTTCCTATAGTATGTCATCCTTAACTTTCAAAACATGTATTTTCTCACAAGCAATTTCTACTGTCTGTTGTCTTTATCTTCATTGATTTCTGCAATGATCCACGTTCCAAAGATGGCCACTGCACCACACGTTGGACACACATGCATGTTTGCCAGCAAGGTGGGGTGCGGCCAGGCAAAGGACGAGTGTGCCCAAGCCCTGCCTGTCTCCAATGGGTTGCAATGTAAAGGTTTTCCAGCTTTCAGACCAAAATAACCACATGACCAAAATATACCCAGGTAAATGTGGCCTAGGCCAGAGTATACCCCATGGTGTAAACTACTATTACTTCTAATGCTACTACAACTACTAGTAGTAATACTACTATCAACACAAATACTACTAATAATACCACTAGTACTACTAATACAATACTAATACTATTATAACATGGTTACTGTTATTACTTTTACCACTATTATTAACAATGCTACTATTACTACTGATACTACTACAAATATCACTAGTACCAGTGAAATAATACTACTAATACTAATCCTACTATTATTATTAATACTAATACAAATGCTATTACTATTACTACTAATGCTACTACTGCTACTTCTAATACCAACACTATTTCCATCCATCCATCCATTTTCCACCACTTATCCGGGTCCGGGTCACGGGGGCAGCAGCTTCAGTAGGGAAGTCCAGACTTCCCGGTCCCCAGCGACCTCTTCCAGCTCCATCGGGAGGACACCAAGGCGTTCCAAGGCCAGCTGTGAGACATAGTCCCTCCAGCGTGTCCTAGGTCTTCCCGGGGGCCTTCTGCCGACTGGGCATGCCCGAAACACCTCACCAGGGAGGCGCCCGGGAGGCATCCGGACTAGATGCCCGAGCCACCTCAACTGGCTCCTCTCGATGTGAAGGAGCAGCGGCTCTACTCTGAGCTCCTCCCGGATGGCCGAGCTCCTCACCCTATCTCTTAGGGTGAGTCCAGCCACCCTACGAAGGAAACTCATTTCCGCCGCTTGTATCCGCGATCTCATTCTTTCGGT
Organism: Oostethus manadensis; assembly: GCA_024372805.1. Taxonomy (NCBI): domain Eukaryota; kingdom Metazoa; phylum Chordata; class Actinopteri; order Syngnathiformes; family Syngnathidae; genus Oostethus; species Oostethus manadensis. The sequence goes on along the minus strand of QODF01000022.1, from coordinate 1,170,247 downwards.
CATGACCCATAACTCATGACCATAGGTGAGGGTGGGAACGTAGATCGATCGGTAAACAGAGAGCTTTGCCTTCCGGCTCAGCTCTCTCTTCACCACGACGGTCCGGTACAGCGACCGCATTACTGCAGATGCTGCACCGATCCGTCTGTCGATCTCACGCTCCAACCTTCCCTCACTCGTGAACAAGAACCCGAGATACTTGAACTCCTCCACCTGAGGCAAGACCTCACTCCCAACCCGGAGGGTACAGTCCACCCGTTTCCGACTGAGAACCATGGCCTCGGATTTGGAGGTGCTGAGTCTCATCCCAGAAGCTTCACACTCAGCTGCAAACCGCTCCAGTAAACGCTGAAGGTCACAGCCTGATGAGGCCATAAGGACCACATCGTCTGCAAATAGCAGAGACGAGATCCTAAGGTCACCAAGCTGGACTCCCTCAACACCTTGACTGCGCCTAGAAATTCTGTCCATGAAGATTATGAACAGAATCGGTGACAAAGGGCAGCCTTGGCGGAGGCCAACGTTCACCGGAAACAAGCTCGACTTACTGCTGGCAATGCGAACCAGGCTCCTGCTTCGATTGTACAAGGACCGAATGGCACGTAGAAGCGGACCATCAATCCCGTACTCCCGGAGCACCCCCCACAGGACACCACGAGGGACACGGTCGAATGCCTTTTCCAGGTCCACAAAGCACATGTAGACTGGTTGGGCAAACTCCCACATACCCTCGAGTACCCTTGCAAGGGTGTAGAGCTGGTCCAGTGTTCCGCGACCGGGACGAAAACCACATTGCAGCTCCTGTAACCGAGGTTCGACTAACGGTCGTACCCTTCTCTCCAGCACCCTGGAGTAGACTTTCCCAGGAAGGCTGAGGAGTGTGATCCCCCTATAGTTGGAACACACCCTCCGGTCACCCTTTTTAAAAATGGGGACCACCACCCCGGTCTGCCAGTCCAGAGGTACTGTTCCTGACTTCCATGCAATGTTGTAGAGGCGTGTCAACCAACACAGTCCTCCAACATCCAGAGCCTTGAGAAATTCTGAGCGGAACTCGTCTACCCCCGGAGCCTTGCCACTGGGGAGTGATTTGACTACCCCAATTACCTCAGCCACGGTGATAGAACTGTCCACGTACGTATCCTCAGACTCTGCTTCCTCTATGGAAGGCATGTCAGTGGGATTGAGAAGGGCCTCGAAGTATTCCTTCCACCGACCAACTATATCCACAGTCGTGGTCAGCAAGCCCCCGTCCGCACTGTAAACAGTGTGAACTGGGGGCTGCTTCCCCTTTCTGAGGTGTCGGACGGTTTGCCAGAACCTCTTCGAGGCCGACCGAAAGTCGTGCTCCATAGCCTCACCGAACTCCTCCCACACCCGAGTTTTTGCCTCGACCACCGCCGAAGCCGCGTGCCGCTTGGCCTGCCGGTACCTGTCAGCTGCTTCGGGAGTCCCGCAAGCCATCCATGCTCGATAGGACTCCTTTTTCAGCTTGACGGCAGCCCTAACCCCCGGTGTCCACCATCGGGTTCGGGGCTTGCCACCACGACTGGCACCGACCACCTTGCGGCCGCAACCACAACTGGCTGCCTCAGCAATAGAGGCACGGAATACGGCCCATTCGGACTCAATATCCCGGTCCTCCCTCGAAATGCAGGCGAAGCTCTGCCGGAGATGAGAGTTGAAGACTCGACGAACGGGAGATTCTGCCAGACGTTCCCAGCACACCCTCACTACGCGTTTGGGTCTGCCAGGTCTGTCCGGCATCCTTCCCCGCCATCTAATCCAACTCATCACCAGGTGGTGGTCAGTTGACAGCTCAGGGGGTTTTATAGGGGGTATAATCTGGCCCAGGGTATAAAATGGCCTATGCTACTTTAACCCCGGGGCTTATATTCTGGGCTGGGAGTATACTCATTAAATGCATGACACAAGAAGCACATCCTGTCTTTCACTTTTAATGTGCACCCTTAAATATTGCGACCAGGCTGCTCAATTGTCAACATGGATCACCTCCATGTATGAGGTGTGTTATGAGTTATGGTCGCCACAGTGCGCCCTCATGTCTAACACACGCTTCAGGCAGCCCCGGTGCTGCATCAGAATTCAGAAGAACCAAAGAACAGAGCGCAGCGAGCTGCCTGCTGTGGCCACCATGGTGCACTGAAGTCGGACATCTGCTCCGAGCAGAACCGAACCGTGATTAAGGGTGTAGACAAGTCCGAACGTCTACGTAATCTGATAAATATTTCATAACTTTGGTTAAATGTAGAATTACCACAGCTTCTGCGTGGATATTAACAAGGCACTGCTTATCTTGTCCGATAATTTCATCCGCACATCACTCGCTGATGCTGGGATCACCAAGGTAGGTTGGATTGCAGGGTTTAAAGTGTTTTCAAAGCACTTATTATGCCTTTCCAATAATGCCTCACACACCACCCCTTCCACATTACGTTTATTTCATTCATGGTAGCAGTGCCATGATTCACGGTCTGATTAGCTTCTGGTTGCCCTGTTCTGGTGAGACATCTTTTCTCTAAACGAGAAGCCTCATCACGTCACAAGATCTTGCGACACCCCTATGATTAATGAATGAAGATGGAAATTCTTGACTCAGGTTCAATCAAGCATTACTAATCTTAAACTGGACAGACAGCAATATCTCTGTTTTTAAATAGGAAATTATGTAAAGCAAATTAATCTGCCCAAGACACCACTAATATTGACACCTATGTTATAGATGATAAACATAGTTTTACATGCAGCCATCAATGCAGAATAATTATAAATGATGAATCAAATGGATAAATGAACATTTAACATAAATTTTACCTTTATTGAAGAGTTGTCGGGAAGACTGCGGGGAGCAAAAAGTGGAGGGGGGGGGGTTGATTACTTTTACTTTTTTCACAACATTAGCATCCTTGATTTTTTTTTGCCAGGATGAACTCAGCTGCAAAACTCTTTCCCAGACTCTCAGTCTTTGTCCCTTAATTGCAAAAATATGTCCAATTTAGGGGTGTCCCGAATGTTTTCACTTTTTTTTCAATACCAGTATTGCAGCTTTGAATATCAGCCAATACCGATATTGATCAGGAAACACATTTATTTGGTGGTGTGCAATATATGAAAAGTACAAATCATACATACTTTTATGACTAATGTTGAAGCTTCGATCAAGTGATATTACACAGAACAATGGACATCAACAGTAGGTACGTGAATAATTCAGCCTCCCATGCAGCATCATGTTTGTGGTGAGATCGGTCGTATTAACCGTCCAAGTTCTGCGCCACCACCAGAAATTGTGCATGACAAGTTTTGCACTCAGCTGCAACATCTTTTTACTGTCCCATTGCATCGCTCCTACTCTTTCCTATTTTGTTAGCACTAGCAAACGCGCTTGTTGATCACATACACTCTAGCCCAGGGGTTGGCAACCTTTACTATCAAAAGAGCCGTTTTGTCTCCTCTTCCAGTAAAAAAAACAATATTCCGGAGCCGCGAAACATTACGGAACTTTTAAACTTAATGTAATGTTACATGTTAGAACCACAAAATGAAACAAACAAAAGTGCAGCTACACGTGTAGACCTACATTGAGCTAATTTAAACACTGAACTGATTTGTGTAAAATACTTTTTTTTTTGCCAATTTTAAGATAAAAAAGCCAATCAGAGTTTATATATCTGCATCAGTGTTGTTTACTCAATACCACTTATTTCTGCACCGAATTGTCATCAATAACCATTCTACTGATCCTGTTGTTGACTGTCTTTGCAAAGAGAGACATTCTTTTATTTTCTGAATCATTTCCTGTTTATTTTTTTAATTAGGTGAATAAATGCTCTGATATTTTTCTGAACGATTATTTCATGTATTGTCTAACTGTGAATGACTTCCCATCTTATTTTCAAAGACGTCATTGAGAGCAGGAGATTTCTCTGGCATTTGCATTTTTCTTCACCAAAATAATAATTTCTTGACGATCCCTGGCAAAAGAGCGGCACTTCCCGAGCGAGCTCGCCGCACGGGCACGGTGAGTAAGAACCGGCGCTGTAGCTACAGGGCCGAATATCCAACGTCCAATTTTACCACGGTGTATTTGCAGACATAAAAGTGAAAGCGTCTATTGTTTCAAGCTGGGAGCTGTCAGTCAACTGCCGCTGCACCGTCACCACCTCAGTGATTAGCGTATCACAGGCTGTGAGCACATAGCTACAGCGCACTTCTCGTTTAAAACATATTGCTATGCTCCCATTAATGACATTGTTTTATTTTACTGTGCAGTAACTTCTTTCAGACTCAACTCAAAACTCTATCCGACACAGTTAAACTCACTGCTAGACTAGCCTACCGCCCCCTGCCGTGCTCATCCAATCAACAGTCAGGAACAGTCAGTCTAGTTGCATTCAGGGACTTGGCAGCGAGTCAGATATTTCATATTCTTTTTGAAAACGCACATTTCCCCTACTTCAGTGTAAAAAAAATAATAATCAGCGCGTTTAGCCAAGGGAGCCGCAACAAGGAGGCTGAAGAGCCGGGTGCGGGTTGCCGAACCCCGTTTTAGACAGTAGGCAACACTAGTGCTGTTTGTCATTTACAGCTGCCATGCCTTTAGGCAAAGCACCAAATTCCCCCTGTTGGCTAAAAAGTGGTCCGCTGTATCACTAATTGTTAGTTTTCCCTTCTTAAATGCAGATGCCAATTGTATATAAACAGAGAGTTAGAAAAGTATATAACGATGCTAATAGAATTCATTATTCTGAGCTCGGTTTGGCTTCTTTTTCTTCAGCTAGCACACTCATCACCATGGAGGACATATGCAATGTTAAAGATAAATCCTCTTTTAAATCTTATTGAAATATGATGCCACAAACAATGACCAGACTTTCCCTTAAAAACAGTCATGTCTGTTTCCACAGCAATGTTTGACTTTAAGTGTGACAGTTTCATACCAGATATTAAATATAAAATAAAAACATTCTCTTTGGGGGATTCTGACTAAAGTTTACTGCACTTACTGATAAAAGTTACTCTGGGGGAGAAAAAAACATTTTCATGACAGCGTTCAGAAGTTTCCACTCGGCAAGACGTCCCGCCGTCTCTGCCTTTGAACGAACGCACACCCACACATGCACACACACACACACATGCAGCCTTCATGATTGCCTCCATCTTTCCCTTAAGCATACTTTCAGTTTCATCGGTTTCATTTTAATCGTTTTTTTTTCCTTCTTCCGCTGTCTCATCTCATCTCTGATCGTCATGTGACCTACAGACTCACAAACACAGTGATCCTCGGGAGCACACACAATTCATCCTCACTTTGTACAGTCAGACATTTCCCAGCATTGTGGCCCCCACTCAACCCCCCAAGGTGACGGCACCGCAATGGTCCCAGCTGCATGGAAGCAAGGCTGAGTGCATCTCGCCGTTACCGTGGCAACCCTCTAAGCCATAGGCATCTGTGAGATATGTTGTCTTTGCAGATACAGAGACAGAAACAGAGAGAGAGAGCAAAGTGGTGATTAAACACACACACCCACACACACACACACACACGTGCGCACGCTGGTGGACGTTGTGACAGCGCAGGAAGATGACAACGCTTCATTTGGAAATTCAAAGGCAGCGCTGCGAGCGTGCAGACTTGTCATTTTGAATGAATTATTCCTTTTATTTGATTATGCACTTTCAAAAGTTACCTCTTTTGATCAAATTGGTGTCACGCCGCTTGCAGGTGCGTCTGTGTCCTCGCTGCATTTGCCAGAGCTAGCGAAGCGAACACTGCCTCTGCCGCCGCCGCCGCCGCTGTGCTGCCGTTTGAAGAGTTGGGCTCCAGAAAAGGCGATAAAGTCACTCTGGGGAAGCACACACCTCAAAGTTTTCTTTTAGGATGTCTCAGAATTGCACAGTAGAGAGTAAAGTAGTAAAAGTTCCACGCAAGCATTATTTGTAGGCCACATTTAGGACCATATCAGATAATATGTTTTAAATGGTGCACTAACATACTTAGACTTAGTCTTTTGAGTGCATAAGTGTGATCACGCTGACAAATACAGTAAAATGCAGTACTGTACTCAGATGTTCAAATTTGAATTGCAGGAAGTAGAATTGAAATTCCAAATAAACGAATTAATGAAATTCATGATGTATAAACAAGGTGTCTGTAACAATCAATCTTTATGGTACAGTTTATATTGAAAACATGCATTTTATTTAAAAAAAAATTGTATGGACTTTAACATGTTGTGACATGGATGTCGGGGGACTGTGTTGGTTGACACGCCTCTACAACATTGCATGGAAGTCGGGAACAGTACCTCTGGACTGGCAGACCGGGGTGGTGGTCCCCATTTCTAAAAAGGGTGATCGGAGGATGTGTTCCAACTATAGGGGGATCACACTCCTCAGCCTCCCTGGGAAAGTCTACTCCAGGGTGCTGGAGAGAAGGGTACGACCGTTAGTTGAACCTCGGCTACAGGAGCTGCAATGTGGTTTTTGTCCCGCTCGCGGAACACCGGACCAGCTCTACACCCTTACAAGGGTACTGGAGGGTATGTGGGAGTTTGCCCAACCGGTCTACATGTGCTTTGTGGACTTGGAAAAGTCGAAAAATTCGACCGTGTCCCTCATGGTGTCCTGTGGGGGGTGCTCCGGGAGTACGGGATTGGTGGCCCGCTACTACATGCCATTCGGTCCTTGTACAACCGAAGCAGGAGCCTGGTTCGCATTGCCAGCAGTAAGTCGAGCTTGTTTCCGGTGAACGTTGGCCTCCGCCAAGGCTGCCCTTTGTCACCGATTCTGTTCATAATCTTCATGGACAGAATTTTTAGGCGCAGTCAAGGTGTTGAGGGAGTCCAGCTTGGTGACCTTAGGATCTCGTCTCTGCTATTTGCAGACGATGTGGTCCTTATGGCCTCATCAGGCTGTGACCTTCAGCGTTTACTGGAGCGGTTTGCAGCTGAGTGTGAAGCTTCTGGGATGAGACTCAGCACCTCCAAATCCGAGGCCATGGTTCTCAGTCGGAAACGGGTGGACTGTACCCTCCGGGTTGGGAGTGAGGTCTTGCCTCAGGTGGAGGAGTTCAAGTATCTCGGGTTCTTGTTCACGAGTGAGGGAAGGTTGGAGCGTGAGATCGACAGACGGATCGGTGCAGCATCTGCAGTAATGCGGTCGCTGTACCGGACCGTCGTGNCTGGCTTTATCCGAGTCTTTAAAACGGCTACCCAAACATGCTGGACATTTTGTTTGGAGTACAGTAAGTAAAAAAAATAGATGATCATTAGAAATAATTGAAGGCCAAAGTTGGTTTATATTTTTCATCCATCCATATTCTATTCCCATAATTGTCACATAATACATAAATACTGCATTTACCAAAACAGTGTTTCATTTGATCACCTTGAAATGAAGATAAATTGCTAAACTTTCCAACATTAAAGACTATACTTAATGTTAGTGTCTGTACTTCCACTTGGAAGCAAAATGTTTGTTGCACTAAATTCAATTCCACTTCCCGCAAAACAAGTTCAATTCAACATCCTGTGGTGTGGAGTCAATTCAAATTCAAATGCAGCCATTGAATTGAATTGAATTCTTAAAAATAAAATTGTGCAGACCTAACCTAACATGCATGTTTTTGGAATGTGGGAGCAAGCCGGAGTACCCAGGCGAAACCCACGCACGCACTGGGAGAACATGCAAACTCCACACACAGATGCCCAAGAGGAGTTCAAAATGGATGGATAATTATTTCAGTAAAAATTGCATGTGAATGCTGAAGCTGAACTGAAATTGTGCAGACCTAGTATACACATTGACTCACAGACTAAAACTCACAGACTAAATTTTGTCACGTTTTAGGTGTTAGTCATTGTGACAGCTTGTTTTGTTTCCTTTCTTATGCCTTAGTTTCTGTTTCTGTGCTTTCATTTTGATCGGTCTTCCTGTTTTCCCTGGTTTGTGTCTGCCTGCTTTGCTTTATTAGTCCCACCTGTTGCTCATTTGAGTCTCCTTTCTATTTAGTTCTGGTGCGTTCCTCTTAGTTTCGTTGTTGCATTATTTCATGGCTGTTTCTTTGCTGTTTGTTTGCTTGTCTGCTGTTGCTGCATGGCAGCTACTATTAAAAGAACAATCCTCTGACCCGCCACAGAGTCCTGCTCTCTGCATCCTCGGGGTCGTCACCATGTCGAAACCAAAACGTAACAAATCTACTGTACAAGAGTCATAACACATTGATTTTACATGCAAATGAGTGTTCACTAAGGACTGCATGGATATTGGAGCAAAACAAAAAAGCTTTCACTGACAGGATCACTGAGCAAATGAAAACTTCAATGGAGGAGATGGGTCCGAATTCACGAATGAATGATGTGGTCCTCACAGGGCCCAGAATTACACCCGGGTGAAAAAATAGGGAAGCTTATAACAGAGGAGAACCAGATGGAATGCATGTTCCTTCAGCAAAGCAACAGATTGTCAACTTCCTACAATCAAAGGAGGTGGATATCGATATCAACACCATTGATACTTGCATTCCACTGTATGGCAGAAACAACACCACACCTGTCATCATCAAGTTTACCAACAGGGAATTCAAAACTGCACTGCTGAAACAGAGATAAAACTTGAAAGGCACAAAAGTCTACTTAAATGAGCATCTGACAAAACGCAACGCTGACATTGCCAAGAAAGCACGAGACTTGAGGAAGCAGGGAAAAATACAAAGTACTTGGAGCACCAACGGAAAAATATACATCAAGCTACATGGAGGTCCAGGAGAAGAAGGAGTGCTGGTTGTCAAAGATATCAACCATCTGGATACATACTAAACATCATATAATCATGACAATAAGGATAAAAGAGGATACAACACACAAACACAGTAAGATTACATCCAATAATACAAACACTGATATTAACGTGGAAAGGGAACGCTCAACAAAGTATTAAAATCAGGAACTCATGTACTTACATTTAATGACACTCACAGTACAACACCAGGACAGCAAGATGTTGATCCGGAAATCAACAGGGGAAGAGGGAAGGAAAGAGGAGGGAAAAAAGGAAAAAGGTCCTTTTTCGGACATGTAGAACTGAGAATGTAACATAAATAATTATTTGTACAATGTATGCATGTTGGAAACAAATTCAACCAAACCAAACCAAGACAGGAGAGTTGTGAAGGAGTGCTTCTGCTGCACAGACCTTACTCAAAGGGAAACAAAAAGAGGAATTGTGTGACAAATTCAGGCAAATCCCAATATCAGCTACCGCAAGAACAAGAACATCTAAAACATCAAGAGGATGTTGCAGCTTTTCTTTTAAAGATACACTAAATAATTTATTCTTTAATATTGTTTCAAAGAATTATTTAACTTAAAAATAAGCCAACATCAGCACACCTTCCAGCTGCCCTCCTCATCTGCACCGGTTTTGCTTCCAGTGCAACATCAAGAGGCGGTTATTCCACTCCCACTTCTGCATCTTGGCTCTCCCAGCTCCCGATGTTGCCAGAGCCCGCAACACATGAGCTCCCGAGCAATGTTCCCCCTAATTTTCCAATTATCTGAGCACACACAAAAACAACTTTCTTGGATCTCTGAGTGGTATCAGATGTGCACACTGTAGTATCGCACTTCATTCTGTCATATTTTGTATATGACTGCTTTCAAACAGATGGCAAGGAGGATAGCTTTTTTTATTGTCAACCTCAGTCAAAACAAGCTATGGTTTCATACAATTAACCATCTGAAAACCCCTAGTGTGTAATTTCTGTTTCCATTTTGTTTCTTCTTTACCATTTATATATATATTTATATTATATTTATATATAGTTAATTTGGTATACTTTTATTTCCTTATTTGACTTTCCCTTTCTGTTTTAAAGCAGCCTGTGGCACTATTTTATCCTGACAATTTACTTAAAATTGATGCCATATTTGATGGATATGTTTACTAAATGTCTGGAATTAACATCATTGATCCAAATGCTAATTTGATAAATATAGTAAATAATAATTGTATTGAGACTGTGTCTGTTCCCCGGCCCTGTAAATCAATACCTTTTATTAAATCCACACATCGCCATAGAAACCTAATCACAATAAAAACTTCTCACCAGTGCAGCAATGTTTAAAAATCAATTGTGGACATCAGATCATTTTCAAACAAAGCAGTTTGAAAATTGATTTCAGACCATAACAATGACCTTTTTAAACTCGCAAGCTTAAATGAATCCACTGCTCTCACCCACATTAACGTCTACATGCCCAGAGAACATTATAGGGGAGCGGTTGCAGCCATCTTTCACTCAACTTTGCCAATATACCCCAAACCTAAACTTCATGATCAAACATTTGAAAACTTTGTTCTCAGTATTACACGGCCAGCCCAGAAGGAACATACACTGCCTGGCCCCCAAAAAATAGTCATCTAGATTGAACTAAGCAAATAGCTACGAGGGTGCTGCAGTTGGTCAGGTCTAGGTTCCGCAGCACTATGTGCTCAAAGAAAGAGGTCAGCTGACAACCTGAATATACTGAATGAGCGGGTTATTCCTCTTCAGCACTGTTGTAGGCTAACAAAGTGTCATAGCACCATTCACCCAGCTCTGATGATTCCATGTAATTTGTTGACAATAAAATTGCCGCTGTTACACACCAAAGAAGCCACATCCACCTGTTAAGTGATGTTGTACCTCCAACACAGCGACCATGGAGGAAATAGCGATGACTAACACACACTTTAACAGTTTTAAACAGAGACTGAGACAGAATGCAAATGGTATTACTGCCTTAGATGGTTGTGCACTCACCCCCTACGTTACAGCACAGTCAGAAAGCGTTGTGTCGTCTTTGAGCAAGACCTTTCCTTTAGTTCCCAAATACGGCTGGTCTCAGGAACTGGATTTTTCCATTTAGGAAACAAAGCAAATCAGAACATTCCTGCACCTACCAGATGCCGGAAAAGTTGTTGCTTTTGTGGCCTCCGGGTTGGATTGTGGTAACTCTCTGTTAATAGGTTACCCTAAGAACTCTTTTGACCCGTAGTCCAAAATACGGCTGCATCATACCGCACCCGTATTGGTTACCTCTGAAATTTAGAAATGAGGTTAAAATTTTCCCCATTTACATGTGAAGAACTACACGACCAGGCACCAGTATACAGTATCTTAGCTCCGTGTACCCTCACGACCAAACAGAAGACTGCGACGACAGAGTTTTCCTTGCTTCCGTCACCAAGTGCTTGCTTTTGTGGGGTTTCAGTTGCTTCTCCGTTTTACACCATCATGGTGTAAATTGCCATGAGATAACTGCTGCTGTGATTTGGAGCTACAGAAATGCATTGAATTGAATTCTGCAATTGGCTGGCGACCAGTCCAGGGTGTACCCCGCCTGTCGCCCAAAGTCAGCTGGGATAGGCTCCAGCATACCCGCGACCCTAATGAGGATAAGCGGCATAGAAAATGGATGGATGAAATTGAGTTGAATTGAATACAGTGTGCCTGGGTAAATGATCCAACAAGGATCTGGATGCCATAGCCATGGTTTAGCCAGAGCTAAGCTAAATAGCTGGTCATAGAGAGTTGTTCTCGTGGAGAATAACAAGTCACATGTCAACCCGTGCCAAGAAGCTATGAATAAATGAAATGGCTGTCTCTGAAGCATATTCAAGCTTTAGTGAGCATGCCTCATCGACTATTTATTCGCTTTTTTCCTCGCAAGTGAAGACAGAGAGTGTTATTGGAGTTGGAACTAAACAAATGTGTTACGAGCAAAATTGGAGGCGAAGACGTTTGTGAAGGTGGGTTATTCTGAACGAGTTGCGTGCATAAAGGAAATAATGTTCTACAAGCCGGCCAATCACAGCCTTTGCGCTTTTACCCTTTTCGCAAAGTTCGATCTTTCGAATGCAACATCCAGGCACCTTCTCTCTCGCTTCCATTTCTCAGCCTTCTCTTGGAGAGGAATCAAGTACCTGCCTATCTATGGTGTTTTGCAGTTTTCCATACTTCTCAGTGAATGCCCTCAACAGACTTAGTGTTAAGTATGCAAATGCACCAATTGAGACGCAGCGCCTGTCCAACTGTGTTCTGCAGTGTTCTGCATATGCACATTTAGACCAGATATAAAGTAAATAACAGTAAAGTGCATGCGTGGAGGAGGCAGGTTGAGGTTGAGTCAAACGGTAGCGTAGGTCAAGTGAAAGGCCAACGTAACTCCCTTGCCATCAGTCAGTTGGCCCTCCAGCACAACATGGCGATGTTGTGTGAAAGAAAGTGAACCATCCTGCAAGCTCACAACACAAGTCCAATTAAAACACTTTATGGGGTTAAATTCCCCAACAAAAAGATGCTGAGACTATCCTGAAATGTTAACGAGTCAGATGAGCGTGTTGATGGTAAGCCAGTTAGCGATCAGTGCCTCCTAATAAGTATTTATTGGAGGCTAATAGGCGGAGGGCTCATGAATACGCTGCCATTAGTGGATAATTGTTCATTAATTAGCTTTTCACACTCCTTCAACGAGGAAAATATGAGGCCATTAAGGAATAACCCATCGCTCGTTAGCGTCAAGTATGCTAATGTTTTATTTGTTGGAGGGGAATTTAGCGCACACTGGGAGCTCGGAACTGCATCGACCCGTGTTGACTAACGGCGCTGCTCAAGATCCTGTTTGTTTTTGTACAAGTTTAAAGAACCTCAAACAGTGTCAACGTGACTGGACCCAAATCCCAAAGAGTGTATTAATTCATAATATCGTCATTTGTCCAAACTTTCTCCAGTGAGTGTTGCAATACATTTTGTACAATAAAGTTGCTGAAAGCAATCCACTGTAGGTCAATCTATGCAGAACTATCTGGAAATATTGGTTTTGTGTTCATCGCTTGTATTTAAGCAAATTAGTGCAATAAAGATCAAAAATTGTCATAATTCATTTATTGAATTAATTACCATAAGCGGTATAAAAAATGAATGAATGAATAAAAAAAATTGCGTTATTAACGCATACATATCATGGCAAGTCACACCTGGTATGACTCTGAGAATCAACACTAGGATAAAACAGTGTCTCTAAGTTTTGCTGTTCTTACTGTACTGCATTTGAAAATGACAATACTGTGCTAAATATCTGGAACATATAACTTAGTTCAGTGGAATAGCAGAGAGGCATGCAAGAGACATTGCAAAGAGAAGACAATGTTATGCTATGTGGTATGTTTTAGCTTGATTAGAATGTTTAGTCCATTTGGAGCTGTAATTAAGCGTAAACTGTATGTTAAATATATACCGTATACCGTATTCATGTCCTGTCATTTATATTTCTGTAAATAAAATGCAGTGAAAATGGACATATTTCAGACATTGTGGCAAATGCTGATTAATCGTGATTAATTCATTTATGAACTGTGATTAATCTGCTTTAATATTTTACAAATAATATTTTTAATTAACAATATTTTTTTCTATACTTTCTATATGGCGAGAGCCAATACAAAACAAGCTGGGGTGCATTTTGGACTACTTCGATGTAAGAAGGCAGAAATACATTTACAAGTGTCTGTTAAAACTGAAAAATCCAAACTTTTCTGCATCAAAATAATTCACTGGTTATTTTTTCTTTGACAACAAACACCCCCAACACATCAATTCACACAAATTCACACAGACGCACACACACACACACACACGCAAACAGACACACATCAGTGAGTTTTAGATGTCAACACGAGCAGAGCATTCCTGGAAAACACTGTCGCTCTGGGCGAAGTGGGGTACTGAAGGCAACCCCCTCCCTCTAGAGTGACACACACACACACACATACACAAATGACATCATCATGGATGAGATCATTGTGTCTGTTGCTCGCTCAGTATTTCTACCATGCCTCTTTATAGATATTTAATAGCCAGACTCAATTGCATTAGATTTGCATCTCTTCTTAATGTGTTGTATTGTGTTGAATACTAAAGATGAATGAAGTCTTCTCTCAGAAAGTTCAGTTTTTTGTGCTCCTGTCTAGGAAACAAACCCAACAAATGTAATTAAAATCGACGCCATCTAAACTCAGCTTTCTTAAATAAATGAAACTTCCAGTAGAGTGAGCTGATTTTTTTTAAGGTTTTTGTTCAGATGGAGGCACTGGGGGATGTATCTGCCTTCATTGCACTTCATTGAGCTTCCACAACACCAGTACTGCTAATAGAGAATAAATAGCAGTGAGATAAGTTTGCTCAAGCAAAATAAATAAAAAAGACATTTTAACTTGCCTTTGCTGGTGGCATCTGCTTTACTGCTAATGTAAGATAAAAAACTAGATTGTGTTTACACATAAGTACAGTGGTACCCCAGGATACGAATACTTCGGGATACAAAAAATTTGGGATACAAAAAGACCTTTCCGATTTTTTTTTGCTTCTCGTTACAAAAATTTGTTCACTTTACGAAACGTTGTCGATTTTGCCAACTTGTTTATTCAGATTTTTTCAGATTTATTACAAGGCGCATGCTAAAACATAAAAAAGACAACAGAAGCAAAACAGTGAGTTTAGTTGAACTTTATTCTACTATTTAACAATGCACTCACTGTATTTTTTAATCACTCTTCTCCCACAAATCCATCAAAATCCTCATCTTCTGCGTCTGACTTGAACAGCTGGGCAATTTCGCCGTCAAACATGCCGGGTTCCCTGTCATCATTGTCGGCCATCAATCTCGTTGTCAGTCAGCTTCAGCAATGATGCCGGCTGTCGCGAAAGCTCGGACAACACTTATAGATACCTTGCAGATACCTTAGCCCAGGTATCCATTCACATATGGGGGCGTAACGCGCCTGGTGCTTGGCAAAAATGTTGTTTTGCAGCATACCGGTAGGATACCTACTGGAGGCCTTGCGGAGGTGAGCATACGTACTCTATGTTGTACGTAGTACGTAATGTTCTCTGATTGGTTTATCGCTGCCAGCATATGTACTGTACTGTACTGCACTTTGCTGCGTATCAAAGGTAATAATCTTTTAGAATTTGAACTCATTTAAATTCTATGCTACGTTGTCAGGGGATTTATGCCCCTGGTAGGGTCTCCCAAGGCAAACAGATTCTAGGTGACGGGCCAGACTAAGTGATTCAAAAGACCCATCCATCCATCCATCCATTTTCCTCCCCTTATCCGGGTCCGGGTCACAAGGGAAGCAGCTTCAGTAGGGAAGTCCAGACTTCTTGGTCCCCAGCGACCTCTTCCAGCTCCATCGGGAGGACACCAGGGCATTCCTAGGCCAGCTGTGAGACATAGTCCCTCCAGCATGTCCTAGGTCTTCCCGAGGGCCTTCTCCCGACTGGGCATGCCCGAAACACCTCACCAGGGAGGCGCCCGGGAGGCATCCGGACTAGATGCCCGTGCCACCACAACTGGCTTCTCTTGATGTGAAGGAGCAGGAGCTCTACTCTGAGCTCCTCACGGATGGCCGAGCTCCTTACACTATCTCTTAGGGTGAGCTCAGCCACCCTATGGAGGAAACTCATTTCCGCCGCTTGTATCCGCGATCTCATTCTTTCGGTCATGACCCCTAACTCATGACCATAGGTAAATTTGGGCAGTGGTCGGGGGCGGGTGTCCGGGCGACCTGGTCTTCGGCAGGCCAAATCTGGTTCTTGGGATTCAAAAGACCCTTATGATTAAAACTAAAAGGACGCGGCACTCTGGGGCCTCACCCTGGAGCCAGGCCTGGGGGAGGGACTCGCAGGCGAACGCCTGGTGACCAGGCCTTCACCCGTGGGGCCTGGCCGGGCCCAGCCTGAAGAAGCAGCACGGGAACTCCCCCCCCCCCCCGCAGACCCACCACCTGCAGGGGCAAGCATAAGGGTCCGGTGCCATGCAATTTGGGCAGTGGTCGAGGGCGGGTGTCCAGGCTACCTGGTCTTCGGCGGCCAAATCTGTTTCTTGGGACATGAAATGTCACTTCTCTGGTGGGGAAGGAGCCCGAGCTTGTGGAAGAGGCGGAGACATTCCAACTATATATAGTAGGACTCACCTCAACACACAGTTTGGACTCTGGAACCAAATTCCTTGAGAGGGGCCGGACCTTGTTCTACTCTGGAGTTGCTGCAGGGGAGAGGCAGCTGGGGTGGGTTTATTAATAGCACCCCAGCTTGGTGCCTCTGTGCTGGAGTCATCCCGGTGAACGAGAGGGTTATTTCCCTACGCCTTAGGGCTGGGGAAAGGATCCTGACTGTGGTTTGTGTGTACGCGCTGAACGGCAGTTCAGAGTACCCAGCCATCTTGGAGTCTATCATAGAGGTCCTGGTGAGCACCTCAACTGGTGACTCCATAGTTCTACTGGGAGACTTCAACGCCCATGTGGGCAATGACAGTGTAACTTGGAGAGGCGTAGTTGGGAGGAACAGCCTCCCTGATCTGAACCCATGTGGTGTGTTGTTGCTGGACTTCTGTGCGAACCACAGTTCATAACAAAGGCCATGTTCGAACATAAGGATGTCCATAAGTGCACTTGGCACCAGGACACCCTAGGTCGCAGGTCTATAATCGAGGAATGAAAGTCTGAAGACACGGACGTAGACAGTTCTATCACCGTGGCTAAGGTATTTGAGGTAGTTAAAACACTTCCCAATGGCAAGGGTCCGGGGGTGGACGAGTTTCGCCCTGAATTTCTCAAGGCTCTAGATGTTGGAGGACTGTCTTGGCTGACACGCCTCTTCAATATTGCATGGAAGTCAGGAACAGTACCTCTGGACTGGCAGACCGGGGTGGTGGTCCCCATTTTTAAAAGGGGTGACCGGAGGGTGTGTTCCAACTATAGGGGGATCACACTCCTCAGTCTCCCTGGGAAAGTCTATTCCAGGGTGCTGGAGATAAGGGTACGACCGTTAGTTCAACCTCGGTTACAGGAATTGCAAAGTGGTTTTCGTCCCAGTCGCGCAACACTGGACCAGCTCTACACCCTTGCAAGGGTACTGGAGGGTAGGTGGGAGTTTGCCCAACCGGTCTACATGTGCTTTGTGGACTTGAAAAAGGCATTCAACCGTGTCCCTCGCGGTGTCCTGTGGGAGGTGCTCCGGGAGTACGGGATTGGTGGTCCGCTACTACGTTCCATTCGATCCTTGTACAATCGAAGCAGGAGCCTCGTTTCCATTGCCAGCAGTAAGTCGAGCTTGTTTTCGGTAAACGTTGGCCTCCCCCAAGGCTGCCCTTTGTCACCGATCCTGTTCATAATCTTCATGGACAGAATTTCTAGGCGCAGTCAAGTGTGTATGCAGTGTTGAAGGAGTCCAACTTCGTGACCTTAGGATCTCGTCTCTGCTATTTGCAGACGATGTGGTCCTTATGGCCTCATCAGGCTGTGACCTTTAGCATTTACTGAAGCAGTTTGCAGCTGAGTGGGAAGTTTCTGGGATGAGACTCAGCAACTCCAAATCTGAGACCACGGTCGGAAACCGGTAGACTGTACCCTGCGGGGTGGGAGTGAGGTTTTCCCTCAGGTGGAGGAGTTCAAGTATCTCGATGTCTTGTTCACGAGTGAGGGACGGTTGGAGCGGAAGGTCGACAGACAGATCTGTGCAGCATCAGCAGTAATGCGGTCATTGTACCAGACCATCGTGGTGAAGAGAGAGCTGAGCCAGAAGGCAAAGCTCTGTTTTTACAGATCGATCTACGTTCCCACCCTCACCTATGGTCATGAGTTATGGGTCATGACCGAAAGAACAAGATTGCAGATACAAGCGGCGGAAATGAGTTTCCTCCGTAGGGTGACTGGACTCACCCTAAGAGATAGGGTGAGGAGCTCGGCCATCTGGGAGGAGCTCAGAGTAGAGCCGCTGCTCCTTCACATCGAGAGGAACCAGTTGAGGTGGCTTGGGCATCTAGTCCGGATGCCTCCCGGGCGCCTTCCTGGTGAGGTGTTTCGGGCATGCCCAGCCGGGAGAAGGCCCCGGGAAAGACCTAGGACACGCTGGAGGGACTATGTCTCACAGCTGGCCTGGGAACGCCCTGGTGTCCTCCCGGTGGAGCTGGAAGAGGTCGCTGGGGACCGGGAAGTCTGGACTTCCCTCCTGAGACTGCTGCCTCCGCGACTCGGACCCGGATAAGCGGAAGAAAATGGAATGGAATGGAACTCATTAATATACATTCTTTTTCTGGTTTTATTATTCCAATACATTTTTATTACAACACAACATTTTTATTATATAGGATTAAATGTGCATAACAGTGTATTTTTTCGGGTCAATGGAACGAATTTACATGTTGAATGTTGTTCAGGTTACAAAATATTTGCCTTATAAAAAGGCCTTTCGAAACGAATAATGGGGTGCGCCTCCCATGGGTCTAGGAAGAGGTTTCAGTGGGGGGACTTTTACTATCAGTGTTGTTCTGCTCTAACTTTCATTTGGTCTCTAAATGCTAGCTCAGCAGACAGATAACAGGTTCTCAATAAAGACGTCAGTTGAGTTCCATTTCAGCCATAAAATGTTTGTCCCCTACGGGTGCATCCTAGAAAATAATTGAGAACCACAGAACTGTTTTCCACAGAACTGCAATCTATGTGTGGTAGTTGCTTATGTCTCTAAATGATGTCATTGTGATGCTCAATACTCAATGAGCTTGCCAAAGATGAAGGTGGATTGACGGAACAGACACACCTGCTGCCTGGAAGGAAAACAAAGGGGTTTGATAGCTGAAGGTGTACTTGATTGGCCTGTGGCCGAGCTGATGTGAGTTGTGGGCACACTCCACCCAGGGTACCTGGGCGAAACAGGAAGAAGGGTGTCGGTGGTTAACACAGCGCAACGTTGCTTCCTTAGAAAAGCCCTTCCAGACTTGTGACACCAATTGGGGTTCTCTGTCAGAAGCCAAGTCCAATGGAATGCCATGAATATGGAAAACCTGTTTTACCAGCAGCTGGACTGTCTCCAGGGAAGACAGAAGCTTGGGTAGGGCAATGAAGTGCACCATCTTGGAGAAATGATCAACCACATGGCACCTGGGTTGTGGCGGAATGGGGTGAGGGCCCGGGAAAGGGTGGTGACAAACTTCTTGATGTCATAAGTCATCAAAGGTCACCAAAACCTCTGAGCAACAGCAAACTCCCCGATGACATGCCACCTTAGACATATGGCCCCAATCCAGGACCTTTGGCCTCAGCTCAGCAGGCACAAACAGTTTGTCATTATGGCCCTCCCCCTAACTGAATGGTCAAAAATCTTCCTGACTATTTGACTAGTTGTTATAAAAAAAATTGAAGATGCAGCAGTGGCACGTCACAGCGGCGGCAGTCTCTTGCAGCCCACCACCAGAATTTCAATTATTCTTGGATATTAATAAAGCATCAACCTTAGCAAGACCGTCTTATTTGGTGTTCCAAGAGCCGAGTCTGTAGGTCAAATTAAAGCAGGTCAGCAACAGAGAGCAACATGCCTGGCAGAAATTCAGTCTCTGCAAAGTTCTGATGAAGGCGAGAATCTTGTGATCCACAGCGACCAGGAACAGAGGAGCTTTGCCTTCTAACCAATGCCTCCGAGCCGTAAAGACAGTGCGGAAGCAGGATTTCACCCCGGTTCTTACTAAATTAATTACTATTTATCACAGACATCAAAAAGCATGACAGAAAGTGCTCCTGTTAAGTATGGCCGTATTACCCCAATAGAGGGTGCCATGTGAGTCTTAATACCTTTGCCGCTGACTGGGACGGCATAAAGAAGAACTAAATCGTCTCATGGCTGTGGATGTGCCAAGTGTCTACTGAGTGTTGGTCCGCCCTAAGATGTTGGTGGCTCTTGCTGCACATTCAGTGGTGTGGTTTACTGGTCTGACTTAAGGGAACGTTTCTGCATCTGGACTTCTCCATAGAGGTAAGACCTCTTCCTCCAAGCTGCATCGGCACTTCAGCTGATTCCATAAGTGGCCTAGCAGACAAGGCATCACTTGAATGTCAGTGGTGTCGATGAGACGGCCGGGGAGTGGATATTTTCCTTGACGTGTCCCCTGTCTTACCCTAATCTTACCACTAAGTCACCATCCAGATTTATGGTGTCGTCTCATGTAGTCATATCATGATACGGGAGTTAAGCCTTTTGTGGAAAATGCTGCAAAGTGCAATGTCAACGTAGTCGCTCTCTGCCGGGTTGAGAAGGTGTCTTGACTTTTGCCAAACAAGAGTAACTCGGGCACTCGGTTATTTCTACACCACGAATCTTGAGTTATTTGATTATGTTGGTCGTGCACCCTCCTTTCTATGATATCACTCTGTTGCAAATGTTGCATTAACCCGACCACTTTTAGAAAGATAGCCAACCTTTTTAGTCACTTCTTTTTTATCGGCGCTTACCAGCTTCTTTTTTGTTGGTGTTCACGCCTATTTGTTTTGGTCGGCAAAGTAGTATCCAAAATAGGAATCAAAATTTTTAAAATGTGAACGATCCTGTGAGAATCGCAGTCTGGTTTCTCATTGATGTTTGAGACCCAATTCCTAACCCTAGTCACCCAAGATACCTAAATTATGAGTCACGGTGATGCACAAAAAATATAGCAACCGTTTTGCTAAATTGTCAACATGGTAGTCTTCTACATATGATGTGTTATGAAGGTAGAGTTCAGCCAAAGCGGAGCATAACTAGAACGGCTGGGTGATTGAGTACACAATAATGTTACCAGTAGGGACATTCCAGTCCAATCGACAGGATCAGTATCGGCTGCCGATCAGCTGTATTTTGAAGATCAGAAAAGTTTGGCTTCCGCCACGAGACCAGATTCGGTTTCTGTGATTCTGGGCTACAATCCAACATGATAGATGCGGTAAATGCGCCTCGAAGTTGTTTGCCACTCACCTCCCGCCACCCGGATGAAGAAGAAAACGCAACACCACCTTGTAGACATGTCCGCGGGGTACCATGGTGAAGTTCGTTTCACACAGGATGCTGGATAGCTGGCTCGCGACTACAGTGGTTGACTTCCCTCTCTGTGCCCGGACTCCTCTGTCATGGTGCCGGGAATTCACATGGGAAGTGCCGCTCTAACCGCTGGTTGTTGTAAATCACATCACAAATTGATCTATAACCTTGTCAAATGATTAGTCCTTCCCTGAAAGTATTAAGTAGTAATGGGGGCTGAATAATTCCACGTCAGGATAAAACGTTCCACTTGCTGGTTTTCTCATTCTACACACTTGACTCCAAAGGCTTGCCCTAACCAGCAGGCTGAACACCACTGCCCTCTACAGCTCACACACTAAACAGCAGCCTGGATCCACACAATAATCCCAGTGCTGCAGTATTTTGTATGCTCGTTTTTTTCAACTTTATCTTTTATTGGATGAACTGTATTGTATTGGCCGGTCACTACTTTGAATGTGAGTGCATGTATTTCATGTAATCTTACAGTCCAATTTCTTCTTTTTTTCCTTTCGGCTTATCCCTTCTGGCGTTAGGCACAGTTGACAATTGACAGTTCAATTTGCGGTTATGTGCAATTTCAGTGGTCTGTAGTTAATAAAGACCACATATATAATAGTAATTAATGGTCTGTAATAACATCTGAATGTTATTTTCTTTAGAGAATGCATACATTGATGACATGCTAAAAATGCATGATGGTCTTTGAACTACCTGCTGTTGGGCATGGCAGCTCAGGAGAAACGTTCAAATGTCCTTTTATGACATACCACCCTCGTCTAATAAAACGCATCCCCGGCTGCCATGGAGACGACCCCGCCGACTCACACATCACATCATGGTGCCGGGTGGAGCGCCGCCGACCCGCGCAGAGTAACGTCCCTCCAAGGCCACGCAACTTTCCTAATTAAAGGCATAAATTTGATTCTCGGGTCTCAGCATAGACAACGAGAAGAAAAAGAGGAAATAAACAGCAAAGCCTCCATATCTTCAGAGGTCCTCCAGGAAGTATTTTCCTGAGAGCTCTGTCATTTCCATAAAGCTTTGATGAAAGAATTACGATTATTTGCATCGCTCACGCAAAACATGAAACATGCGGAGGAGTCAGACTATGTTTCCAGGTCACTGGGAGTTAATTTAACTGTGTTGTTGTGTGGCAGCACAAAGAACCTGGTTGTTGTTGTCTTTCACTTTTAGCACCTGTGCAGCAGCAGCTTGTGTCACTTTGCTGTCAGAATGCCGCTTTGCCGTGTAAACCCAAATATAGCTGTCATAAAAAGGTCAGCTTGCCTTGAGACGTTTCTTTTACACTCCATCTCGCTGACCTTCTCCTTTTATTTTGAACGCCCCACTTTGATGAAAAGTTGCCTTACCGGTCGAGCGTTGCAAAACGAGACGACAACCTTGGCAAAGTGTTTATGTGACTTTACATCTTGTTTTGTGGCCCACTATATGCTGTGACAAATGAATAACAGACGACACTGAAGTAGAATGTGTGGGTTGTAGTAGACAATCAAAAGAGCTCTTGCTTTGTCACAGGTTGAGAAGTAGTAAAGGTTGGAAGTTTGAACCGGAACAACCTTAGAGAGACTTTTCCCTTTCCTTTCCTTTGCTCATGTGGTAGTCTTTTCTTTAAACATCCGGTATTGTACTATTTTTCACAAATGCTTAATAAGTCTCAGAGGAGGTCCCACCATGACCTATTGTAGTGGTTCTCAATTGTTTTTTGTCATGCTCCGCCCCATCTTATGCCCGCTGATTTCAAATCTCATTGACAGCCTGCATTGTTTATTTATTTATCTGTACAAACCATTGTTTGAGTTGCTGCTGTATCCCACACACTCACTTCTGTTGTGATACACACTGTGATACCCGATGGACAATTGTTACGTTCACTTGCGTTGCTCTCTGTGTTTTTCCCCTTGCCTTCTCCTGGGCGTGTGTTTGGGTTGGAGGAGCTGCCATGGCAACTGGAGGCGGGGCCACGGGACGCACCTGCAAGTAATCTGCGGACACCCTTCATGAGCAGAGGGCTCGCACCTGGGGGACGCTGGATTATTCTCTCCCACTCCGGAAGGCTCACGTACGGACTCGCACATTGTTTTTCCGTCCAAAACCTACTCTCCTGTTCCAGCAGTTTTGGACTTCACTCCAGCCTCGATCCAGCGTCTCTCCCGACGGTTCGTCCCGTGGCCCGACTACCCAGGTTGGCAATCCGGAGGCTCACGCATGTCCTGCGTTTCATGGTGCTTATTCCCCTGTCCGGCGCGACAGCACCATCGCTTTCTGTTTTTTCTGTGAACATTAAATACCTGTACACCTACCCTAACCTGCCTCTTCTGTCCACGTTCGAGGGTTCGCTCCTGCGAAGCCCGTGACAGAATAATCCAGCCAAAAGTATGGACCCTGCGGAAGTGGACACCAGCAGGCTCGCTCTCCATCATTTGGCGCAACGCCTCGGCAGACAAGAGGAGCAGTTTGACGCCTTGGGGCAAGGCATCAGAGACATGGCAGGATGCCAGGACTCTCGGTTGGAGGCTCTTGAGGGTCAGATCCAGACCTTGTTGTCGGCATTGCAGCTGCACCCTCCTCTGATGGTTCCTACCGCTAGGAGGATCACCCCCCCTGGACAAAGCTGCTCCCCCGCCTCCCGTAGACAGTAGTTCTACCGCTAGCTTGCAACTGTCCCGGCCAGAGAGGTTCTCGGGTGACGGTGACGTGCGCGCGTTCCTGACCCAGTGCAAACTACATTTTGAGCTACTGCCAACCGCCTTCCGCCAACCGAGCAAAGGTGGCGCTCGCAGTTTCCCACCTGTCCGGACGAGCGGGAGCATGGGCCACTGCGGAGTGGCACCGTCGTTTGGCCGTATGCTCCTCCTACGCCGCCTTTGCTTCAGCGCTGGAGCAGATCTTCTAGCGCACACCTCCGGGTCGGGAGGCGGCACGCATACTCCCAGACTGCGACAGGGACCGCGTAGCGTCTCGGACTACGCAATCGAGTTCCGTGCCCTTGCTGCCGAGAGCGAATGGAACGCTACGGCACAGTTAGACCTGTTTCGCTCAGGTCTGGCGGACCGCATCCGGGATCACATGATCCCCCTGGCCACTCCGGAGACCCTCGACGGACTCATCGCGCTGGCCGTGCGCATCAAGGGACGCCTCCGTGACCGAGAGTGGGACCGAGGGCAACACATCGGGCGCGGCTGGTCCAGCTTCATCTCGGGCGGGTACGGCAAAGGGCCATCCCCGGCGCGCTCACCACCCGTTCCGGCCTTTCCACGGACGTCAACCGGAGACGAACCCATGCAGCTGGGAGGAGGCCGACTCACCGCGGCCGAGAGGGACCGGCGTCGTTGCTCGCATCTCTGCCTTTACTGTGGCCAGGCGGGCCATACCATCGCCGACTGTTCATCCCGTCTGGACCGCCGTATCTCACAAGCACCGCAGCCGACGGGTGCGTGTTCACCGGAGGACTCGTTTCGTCAAGGCCGTTTGTTGCCGGAGCCTTCGACCAGTCAACTCCAGCTAACAGGTACCCTCTTATGGGACACCCTGAACATTGCCATTCAGGCTTTTATTGACTCAGGGGCGGACGATTGTTTTTTAGACGAGGGGTTTGTCAATCGACTCGCCGTCCCGGTAGCTAAGTTGCCGGCTCCCAAGCTCGTCAACTCCTTGGACGGGCGCCCCCTCGCCGGTTTCACTCACCAGACCTGTCCTCTTACTCTCCGCCTATCCAGTAATAATTTAATCAGTTAATCAGTTAATCAGTAATCATTTAATCAGTAATCAGTTAATTTGTTTTTTTGTTATCCCCACTCGATCCACGCCCGTGGTTTTAGGCCTTATTTGGCTACATAAACACAATCCGCATATTGACTGAACCCGCGCTAGCATTTCGAGTTGGAGCGTATTCTGCCACATTCACTGTCTCGGGCCGGCGAGTTCCCACCACTCGTCCGGCCGGGTTAAGACTCCGGAGGTTATAGACCTGGCTTCGGTTCCCGCTGTCTATCACGACCTTTGCGAGGTTTTTAGCAAAGAACAGGCCCAGTCACTTGCGCCTCATCGTCCCTACGACTGCGGCATAGATCTCGTCCCGGACTCGGTACTCCCTACCTCCCGGCTCTATAACATCTCCCGGCCGGAGAGGGAGGCTCTCGAGGAGTACATCTCCTCTTCCCTCGCTTCCGGTCTCGTTCGGCCGTCTTCGTCTCCTTCGGCCGCGGGGTTCTTCTTCGTGAAGAAGAAGGACAACTCACTGCGTCCCTGTAATGACTACCGCGCTCTGAACGAAATTACTATTAAGAATAAGTACCCTCTTCCCCTGTTGGACTCGGCATTCACGTCACTACACTCGGCCCGTTGGTTTTCGAAGCTCGACCTCCGCAACGCCTACCACCTGGTGCAAATTCATGAGGCCGATGAGTGGAAGACAGCCTTTAACACCCCGCTTGGACACTTCGAGTACCTCGTGATGCTGTTCGGTCTTACGAACGCACCGGCGGTCTTCCAGAGTTTTTTAAATGACATCTTGCGGGACATGATCGGCCGATTTGCGTTCGTTTATTTGGATGACATCCTAATTTTTTCCCGGACACTTGAGGAGCACACGCAGCAGGTCCATTTAGTTCTCCGTAGGCTGCTGGAGAATAGATTATTCGTTAAGGCTGAGAAGTGCGCGTTTCACTCCACCTCGGTTCCCTTTTTGGGTTTTATCGTTGGAAAGGGTCAACTTACTACCGACCCAGCCACTCCGGAAGGCTCACGTACGGACTTGCACATTGTTTTTCCTTCCAAAACTTACTCTCCTGTTCCAGAAGTTTTGAACTTCACTCCAGCCTCGATCCAGCGTCTCTCCCGACGGTTCGTCCCGTGGCCCGACTACCCAGGTTGGCAATCTGGAGGCTCACGCATGTCCTGCGTTTCATGGTGCTTATGCCCCTGTCCGGCGCGACAGCACCATCGCTTTCTGTTTTTTCTGCGAACATTAAATACCTGTACACCTACCCTAACCTGCCTCTTCTGTCCACGTCTGAGGGTTTGCTCCTGCGAAGCCCGTGACAGACAATATTGCATGGATGCTGGATTGGCTACTAAATTACAACACAGACACTTATCGCCACCACCTACCACCTGCTTAAACGAATGCACAAGAACACATTGCTGCTTGTTCAAGGTCCTCTTCAACCTGGAAATTTTGTCTATCAACTTTTCTACTTATCAGTACAATATTAATGTCTCATTTAGTATTATTGAACTGTACAATATAAACAAACTGAAATAAGCAGTGTGCTACACAGGCACCATGAATAAAGTCACAAACACACCTGCCAAATGTTATGACATTTAAGTATTGTGTAGCATGTACAGTAGCTCTGCTTCTCACAAACACCTAAATGCGCCCCCTCAGTGGGGCCTGCCCCGCTATTTGCAAACAAATGTCCTATTGGAAGTGTGTTGTCCAAAATGTGTAAGTGTGCTTCTATTAAGCCCTACTGAATAGGACTGCAATGTGTTTGATGGACTCATTTAGCCATGACACGTGCATGTAAAAGTATTTGCAACACTTGCAAATATTGGTGATGTGCAGCGCTAATATTGCACTCACATTTTAACAGCCACATCATGCTAGGTTGGTGACTTTACTGAAGAAAAAAATATGATCGGTCATAGAACTCCCATGTCTGTGGCTGACTGACTAATAGTTGGCAGAGTTGCGGGTGTTTTAAGATATGTAGCGAAACCTTTTTCTGCTGGTCTTGAAGCTAAAGACGGATGAAATGCTGTATCATGCCCATGAGGAAGGACGCTTTTCCTTGGTGTTGGAATTGACCTGAAAAGTTTGTGAAAGGCTGCTGGAGAGTCGGTTTTTCATTACACATTCTCACACATTTTCTTCACACTCATGGCCTCAGGCAGGGTACTTTTCCCTCTGTGTGTGTGTGTGTGCTTGTGTGTGTGTGTGCGTGTGGTATAGTGAAGGAGGTCATCAACAGCTCACATCTCTTCATCAGTATGATCACAATTGCTGTGTTTTTAGGTTACAGCACAGACTGTCTGGGTTTCACTCTACTACAAAATGTTATGTCGTGTTGATGCAAAAACAGCAAGCGGGAATGTCGTGGCATGTTGTAAAGTGCTGGAATGTTGGCGAAAGACGAAAGGAAAATCGGTACTTTTGTTGATGAACGATTTCAGGTCACTTGATGGCAACTTTATTTTGGCCTTGGCTGTGTAATGCCATCGCATGGAAAGGCATGGGCCAGCAAACACGTCTCTTAAAGGTTTTTAATCTTCCAAGGAGAATTTTTTTGGATTAAGTTTTACAAATTATGCAAGGAAAACAAGTAAAACAACAAACCAGAGACTCCCTCAGTACTAATTACTTCAAAGTCTTGTGTTTTACCCTCCAGTATATACTGTGTATTATCCTTTCAAGCGGAAGGCTGTCTGAGCCCCTGTGCTATATGAGATATTTGGGTCTTTTTCCACCACAATGCAATACATTTTTTTGTGGTAAGCAAGTTGAGATCTGTAAATGGACTTTCCACCTTTAGAGAAGGTATGTTTTTCTGGGCTCCACGTACCTAACAAGAAAGGTGCAGGGTTTACTGTAAACGTTTTCAAAATCTCACAGTGGGCCTAACCTCCTCCGAAAATATTTTAGTTTTTCCACATTGCCATAAGCATTCTAATTGGGTTACTTTCCATCCATTTTAGCATTCATACATACTGATATGTTTGTGTTGTATCTGTTTAGTTCAAAGGTCGGCAACCTTTAGCATCAAAAGAGACATTTCCGCCTGTTTCCACCACCTGAAAACCCACTTTGAGCCACAAAACCAATTTGACCGCTAAACTGAAGGTAACACTACTATACAAATATAATAGCACATGGAAATATATACTGTATAGTAAACATATTGTTCACTTTTCTGTCTTCTGTTCTTAAGCCTTCTCAAACGATTTCAGAGTGCTTTAATTGTCATTGTTCATTAGCGACAAAGTAACCTAATGAACAATGGCAAAATAGTTGCTTCATGGCTTCTTACCGAGTTGACTAAACAGAAAACACTACCCTTTGCATTTGGTGGAGAATTGCATGCCACGTGCTCAACTCCAATGCAGAACTGGCTCATGATGGGGTGTCGACAAGGAAACATAAATCAGCTGGAGCCACAGCAAAAGGATAAGAGAGTCGCATTCGGCTCCGGAGCCACGGGATGCAGACCCCTGGTTTTGTTCAACATACATAGGCAGTAACCATTGATACCATTCATAGATTATAATGTATATTTATACCATTCTTCTGAAATGTCAATTTGTAATCCTTTTCAGGCTATCAGGCGTTTATGTATCAGAAAATGCCACTGTCAAAAAATTGTGGAACTGAAGTGACACCCTTTCTCAGGCTGTTTTTTGTTGATATCTGTAGCACCACGCCAGCAGAGGGAGCCCTCACCTGAATATTGACTGGTCCCACTCCCTCCGCCCATCTGCACCCACTTCCTGTTTGGCAGCCATTTAAGCATGGCCCAGGCCAAACAGAGGTTGCGAAGTTTTGCCGGTTCTACTGCCTTACCGAGCGTTTGTTTGCATTTTCTCTGATTGACCACGTGCAATTAATTGGGCTACAGCGGTCTGGGAGACAGATCTTTTGTGTCGTACCTCCTATGAGTATTTCATCCAACAATTAAGAGAAGTGTTTGAATATCCTGCGGGGGGCAAGGATATATCGACACAATTGCTTCACATGTCTCAAGGCACCCGCACTGTTGCAGATTATGCTATCGAGTTCAGAACACTTGCTGTTCAAGGTGGCTGGAATGACATCCCTCTAAAAGCTGTATTCAAACAAAGCTTGAACCTTGATCTACAGGCTAAACTGGCTTGCAAAGGTGAGGATTGCACCTTTACTGAATATGTAACTCTCGCCATTAAGATTGATCATCTCATGCGGAATGCTCCCAATAAGAGAACTTTTCCACCACCACATGCTCGCGCTCCAATCACACACCAACCCGGCCATCATTCTCCACCCACTTCCATGCCTAACCAGGAGGCCATGCAACTGGGTTACTCAAGACTCACTGAAGAAGAGAGAGCTCGACGACGTCAACTCAACCTGTGCTTCTACTGTGGTGAAACAGGACATTATAGTGTAACCTGCCCACACAAAGCTCTGAGGAACACCAAGATTACCGCCCGGGTGAGTGTGGAACAATTCTCTTTTCTACCGACTAAATCATTAACTCTTCTTGTTCGGTAAGCTACCGAAAGTACTCTGATCGATTTCACAGCGCTGATCGATTCTGGAGCTCCCCTGAATCTCATCCACCAGGACATTGTTAGGAAGTTCAACATTCCTACTCAACCCTGTGTACCACCCATCAAGATCAGTGCGGTGAACAACACACTCATAGGAGAGGGCATCAACCAACAAACAACACCATTGCAGCTCCATATTGGACTCTTCCATCAAGAGGCTGTCTCCTTCTATATCATTGACTCTCCCAGGCATGACATTATTCTGGGCCACCCCTGGATATCTGTTCACGACCCAGTCCTTTCCTGGTACCATGGTGAGTTAACCCAGTGGTCGGATTTCTGCCAAACCCATTGCATGCATTCTGCCACCATCAAGCACTGTATGACAACCAGTACTGAAAGCCTGAACACTAATCTAACTTCTAGGATTCCTGTCTGTTATGAAGAATTTAGTGAGGCTTTTAGTAAAATCAAGGCCAGAAAGCTACCACCACTGCGCTGTCGAGTTGTTACCCAATGCCATGCCACCCAAAAGCAAAGTCTACCCCCTGTCCCGAAACGAAACCCAAGCCATGGAAGAGTACATAGAAGAAGCTCTGGAAACTGGATTTATTCGTCCCTCCACTTCACCAGCTGCTGCAGGGTTTTTCTTTGTAGAAAGGAAAGATGGTGGCTTACGGCCATGTATAGACTACAGAGGTTTGAACAATGTAACCATCAAGTTTCGCTACCCTCTTCCACTTGTCCCTTCAGCATTAGAGCAACTACGTGAGGCCAGGATCTATACTAAACTCGACCTCAGAAGTGTTTACAACCTGATCCGGATTCGTGAAGGAGATGAGTGGAAGACTGACTTTCTTACCACTAGGGGCCATTATGAGTACTTGGTCATTCCACCAGTTTCACTACAGCCTCGATTCTCAAACATCCTAATCCTGATCTTCCCTTTGTGTTGGAAGTAGATGCTTCCGACTGTGGAATAAGAGCCGTTCTTTCCCAGCGTCATGGTCAACCAGGCAAACTCTACCCTTGTGCCTTCTTTTCTAGGAAACTAACATCTGCTGAACGCAACTATGATGTAGGTAATAAAGAGCTCTTATCCATGAAAGCAGCAATTGAAGAGTGGAGGCATTGGCTTGAGGGAGCCTTCCATCCATTTCAAGTCATCACAGACCACAAATACCTGGAATACGTTAAGAGTGCGAAACGCTTGAACCCACGTCAAGCTCGTTGGTCTCTGTTCTTCACTCGTTTCCAGTTTACTGTTACCTACAGACCTGGCAGCAAGAACAGTAAAGCTGATGCTCTATCCAGACGTCACGACTCTTCAACTAACGATGTCACACCTGAACCTATCCTTCCGTCATCTGTCATAATTGCTGCAGTAACCTGGGACATTATGGAAGAGATCCAACGAGCCCATCAACAAGAACCACCACCAGCAAACTGACCCATGAACAAACTCTTTGTGCCTCAAGGACTACGTCTCAGAGTCATGCAATGGGTTCACACCTCACTGAGCTCAGGACATCTGGGAATCTCGCGTACTCTCCAACTATTACAAAATTCCTTTTGGTGGCCATCAATGTCAAAAGATGTAGTAACCTATGTCAAGTCCTGTCAAACTTGTGCTCAATCCAAAACCCCCAAGGAACTGCCTTCTGGCCTTCTCCAACCATTACCCATTCCTCAGCGTTCTTGGTCTCTTATCCATAGACTTTATCACAGACTTACCATTCTCCAACGGTTTCACCACCATACTGGTTATCATAGATCGCTTCTCTAAAGCCTGCCGTTTGATTCCCCTCAAAGGTCTTCCCACAGCAATGGAGACGGCTCAATCTTTTTTCCAAAACGTCTTTAGAATCTATGGTCTGCCAGAGGATATTGTTTCTGAAAGAGGTACCCAATTTACCTCTCAGGTTTGGAGAGCGTTCTGCAAGCAACTTGACATCAATGTTAGCCTCACGTCGGGATATCATCCCCAATCTAATGGTCAAGTTGAACGATTGAACCAAGAAATCAGACGGTATCTCAGGATTTACTGTCACCGTGAACAGAACCGGTGGGCAGAATTTCTTCCATGGGCTGAATATGCGCAGCACTCCTCGACTCACTCTTCCACTGGAATGACCCCCTTTCAGTGTGTCTTGGGATACCAACCCCCCTTGTTCCCGTGGTCTGGTGAACTGTCATCAGTGCCTGCGGTTGACGACTGGATTAGACGTAGTGAGAGGGTGTGGGACAGTGCCCATGTTCAACTACAGAGAGCTATCCTTACACAAGAGTTCCAGGCCAATAGACGACGTCGCCCACACTCTCCCTACCAACCAGGAGATTAGGTCTGGCTGTCTACGAGGGACCTCAGGCTACGGCTACTGAGTAGGAAGCTCAGCCCCAGGTATGTTGGCCCGTTTAAAATTATCAGACAGATTACTGAGGTCACGTATCATCTTGAGCTTCCTACTAATTACCGCATCTCCCCATCCTTCCATGTCTCGCTCCGCAAACCGGTCTATCCGAATGCTGACCCCAACGCTATGAACTGTGAGCCGCCGCCACCGCTGGATATTGATGGAGCCCCGGCTTACAAAGTGAACACGTTGCTGGACTCAAGGCATCGAAATGGTCAGCTCCAATATCTGGTAGGCTGGGAGGGCTATGGACCTGAGTAGAGATCATTGGAGGCTTCGCACGACATCCTAGATCCATCGCTCATTGCGGACTTTCATCGTGCCAGCACGAATCGTCCGGCACCACGACCGTGGGGACGCCCTCATCGAGCGCCAGGAGGTGCTCCTACGGAGGGGGATTCTGTAGCACCACGCCAGCAGAGGGAGCCCTCACCTGAATATTGACTGGTACCACTCCCTCCGCCCCTCTGCACCCACTTCCTGTTTGGCAGCCATTTAAGCATGGCCAAGGCCAAACAGAGGTTGCGAAGTATTGCCAGTTCTACTGCCTTACCGAGTGTTTGTTTGCATTTTCTCTGATTGACCACGTGTATGACTTCTCGCCTGTTTCTCGATCTTTGCCTTTTGGATTGGTTGTTTGCTGTTCGTACTGATTACTTGTGTTTTGACCTTCTTGCCTGTGACCACGTTTACAATCTCTTCCTTACGTCTAAGATTGGTGTGTACTAAACTTCTGCAAATGGATTCCTACACGGCTTCTGCCTCAACATCATTACAATATCATTTCTAAGGATGAGTGAGGAGGTAGGCCTAGGTCACCATTTTGGCTCGATCTAATCTAACAATTTTTGACTTAATTTTACTAAAACATTTAATTTTTCTCATCAGAGAAAAAAACCTTTCTTCCATCTTTCAATGTTCTGCCTTTTCAATATTTGGGGGTCTCATGCAAATTCCAAACGGACAATTTGGTGGCATTGAAGGAGACGAGGCCTTTGCAGTTTTCTTTGTGAAGATGTGTGATACAGCTCTTGCATCAAATATTAGATTGTGTATTAGGTTGTAGCTCCCCATGACCCTGCAGAGGATAAATGCTTTGTAAATGGATGGAGGGTTTGGGTACCTAATGGAGTGGCCATTGAGCTGTGCACATCCACATTTGCTATTCCGACTGAAGCTAAAATCACAGCCACAACATTAGCTTTCATCCTCATCCCAGCAAAGCGGAGATCCTCGCAATGTTTGACAGCCCAAAGCCAAATAAATGTCAGGCTAAAAACGTAATCAGGATGAGGGCAAAGAAGCTGTAATTTAAAGTGAAAAAGAAAGTGTGTGTATGCGTGGGGTGGGGGTGGGGGGGGCAGCGTCGTTTTTCTCGTTAAAATAGACTGGCAGCTAACACGTTGATGTCATTAGCAGGTGAATGAGAGAGTGATCAGGAGAGCATCCATACTTTGTAGTCTTTCAGCTGCAGCACTGAAGTAGCAGGTACTTGCACAGACACTATGTCATCTCACACACCCCAGTGGGGTTGGACATGAGGGTTTGAAGGCAATTACCTCGTTTGTTACGCAACATTAGTTTGAGGGAAGAGCTGTTGCCAATATCGGTAATAAAGTTCTGGAAAATTTTGGACATCAGCTGTTGGTTAGAAAGCAAATATTCAGCCTCTTTATATTGATCTGGAAACAATTTTCCCAATGAGAAATCCAGATGACGGAAAGAATCTGTTCCAGTCAAACTGTGTTCACCAAAAAAGCTTTATAAAGTGTACAGTCATGCCTTGCCACCTCTCGGTTAAAATTTTGCAGAAAAATATAATAATTGATAAATCGTGCTGTTTTGTGGCAAATGCTATGTCTTTTTTGCCTAAATTAAGCACTTTAAGCATAAAAATAGCTAAATGAACAAAAATGCAAATGTAGGCCATTCAGAAGACAAATTCAAAGATGCTGTGAATGATATACAGTATAGTGCAGTATTCTATTCTGTTTGCTAGGCGTGTTGTTCTGTGAGACACACAATCACCAGACTTGATCACTGGTCCAATAGGCAATAAAAGCTTGTTGGTCTGAATTAAATCACAACAGGAACAATAATCCTTAATAAAAAATGGGCTTTAACCCATACCAAGCTGAAACTCAACTCTGAACCCCTGACGTCGCTCCCTTAATTTATAGCAACAGAAATGAGAATGTGTTTTATTTATGTCCTAAATGTTTAATACTCTTATTATGTCTACTGTATCGGATAATATGAGTGTAAAGGTGACTGCAGAGGTGTTATTTCATGTCTAGGAGGCTCTAATGAGGCTTAAACTTGTATTTAGAAGGTC
>QODF01000022.1:1100329-1135728 GCA_024372805.1 Oostethus manadensis | reverse complement strand
GGGGGGGGGGGGGGGGGGGGGGATACATGCAACAAGTTCAATCTTTTACTCATGCTGGACTGGGCTGGATGTAAGTTTTGGTCAAAACCTTGATTTTGGTCTCTGTTACCCATTTGTCATTGTCAAGTGCAGACATCTTCCCGCTTCTGTGATGCTCTTATGTAATAGATGTAATGGTCCTGTCTTCTTTGTCTTCTTTATCAAGAACATTTATTTCACATTGTACTTTTAGTAGCAAAAGTAAAAGACAATTCCATACACTGTCACTATTCTTCTATCTGAGACTCACTCTTTCCTTCTGTTTTAATCTTTAGTAATAGTTTCCATAGTTTCTATCTTCACATCTTCAATCTATGCTGTCTTTATTTCACTCGGTCATGTTGGCTTCTCATCTTCATCTCCTACCATCCATCACAACCTCTGTGTGTGCACACCTCGCACCAAATATGGCCACAGATTCGCTTCAGCTTTCTACTGTCGATCATCCTTCTTCCGTGTGCAAGCCCCCCCCACACACACACACATGCACACACATATGCACACATATGTGATTTACTCTGGCTTTGCCTGCAGCGACTTCCATTTTAATAAGTGGATTGTTTATGTGCCTATAAGCCAAATGTTGCTGCATTGCTCATTACTGCTGAGTGGGGAGGGAAACGTCCCCTGAGGCCACGCACACACACACACACACACACACACACGGCAAGATCTGGCCTGGGTGCAGAGTTCACGGTGGAACAGCACAAACATGTAAAGTCAGCAGCCACAACAATCTAATGGGATCTAGTGCTGAGAACTTTTACTACTATTTTGACCCTTTTGTGCACCTAAGCAAGGTTGTCAAAATAGGAACATCTCTCAATGTGATGCAGTACAAAGCGAATGATAAACACATTCTTATTGTAAACACCTTTCTGCTGGAGCTTGTGTACCTAACAAAGTGGCCGCAGAGCTTCTTAAGGCAGAGATAAAAAGTTGTGTATGTGACAGGTTTATTGCAGATAATAACAGTCATAGTTTTACATCTGCCAAAATGACCGTAAATTCTTATTAAAAAGACAACCCCGCAGGATTGAGTGGAGGGATGTTGCAATCTGTTACATAAGCAGCACTCTGATCTACAGTAATGTAAGATTACTTTAATGCAAGGTTAGCATGCATCTCGTGCAATAAGGCATGTTTGCTGGGTCATTTTGAAGGTGCTCGGTGTAAAGTTTACTGTTTGACTTCAACACAGACTGACTGACGCGATTTTGAAACAGGTGGCTCTGCAGTCGGATCATCCCGCCGCATTCCGGCTTTAATATGCTTTTATCTCACAGTTGAGTCAAAGTGCAGCTGATTTCTCTACGTTTGGTGTACACTGATCGATGCATAAATGTTGACATAAGAATGCAGCTAACAGGTCTTTTGTGATCAAATGGAGTTCAAATCAAAAATTTCACTTCAAATTGTATTTCAGTGTTTTAACACACTGTGGTTCACTTTTTTTTTTTACACTTAATAATGTTAAAATGTGGCTTACTGTACAGGTTTATGGTGGCCATAATTTGACCCTCGGACTGATGATTTCTGTTTACATATTTGTTTGTTTGTAATTGAAGTCAACAAGCATCTTGGAACATATTGGGCTCAACTTTAGAGATTCCACAATAATTGTGTGTGCGTGTGTGTGTGTGTTTGGACATGTTGATTTTTTTTAAATAAAATAAATAAAAATCAGAAGTCAACAAGCATGTATAACCGGCATGAAGTCTGCATTAGCTTCTGCTTGCTGTTGTTTTTTCATCATTCCCCTGAGGCAGCGCTTGACTGGGGTTAATTGAGTGTGTGGGGGGGAGGGGGGGTGCGTTTGTTGTTTGTATGTGTGTGAGGTCTGGTTTTACCGGTCAAATAAAATGTCTCTATTTAAGCACTGAAATGTCACAGTAGAGTCATCTGCATCTGCTGCCTGAGATAGTGCATGTTGCTGACGGCTGGCAAAGTGTGTGTGTGTGTGTGTGTGTGTAATAGTGTGTATGTACTTCTTCAAAAGAGAATCAAATGGATCTATGTTCATTTATTTCATTCTAAACTCCTCAATTTCTTTTTTTCTTGACGTGTTTAACACACACAAACTCACCCAACACACGGGCATGCTCACCTACATGCTATGAGCTCACACACAAGTGCAGACAGTCAGATCATTACAAACATGCCAGCAGCTATTTGTGCACAAACACAAACCTCATGCAATACACACACACACACACACACACACACACAGAGTGAACAGCATGCATGAACACACGAGGGCATCACTAAATACACACATTGCAAACAAACACACAATGTATATAGTCAGTGACACACACGTGGATGTGCGTGCACTGCAAGCTTGTTTCCATGGAAACGTGAGGTGGAAAAGGTGTTAATGAAAAGTTTATGTAAGCGTCACCCGCAATCACTGCGTACACTTGTTTAAGTACATTAATGATTTTTATAACACTTATCAATAAGAAAACACTTCTCTACTTACTGCCATGAGTTTATTGTCGTACAAAAGTCTACTAAATGAGAACTACCTAATAGTATTTTCAGTGTTTACCACAGGACTGACATCTATTTCTGTCAGTGGTTGGTTGGGAATAATGATGCACTTGGCAAATTTGTGGGGCAGGACGCATTTGTAAATGGGGTTATAAAACCTGAAAATATATATCTCCAAATTGTGTGCAAAAACAGTATTTCTCCCGTTGATTCTTTTTGTTGTTTCTGAAAGTCACAAACATGAGTCGCCAAAGACTCTTCACTAGATTTGTCACTAGCGTCTCTTTAGAAAATGAGTATCTAGGGCGGTTTTATTACTGGCGGAATATAGTGACTTAGCCACTAAGTGGGAAAACACTGATCCTTCCTGCTACATCTTATTCTCTGGCAGACCATGCTCATTGTAGTGTGTTTGTGTGCAAGTAGCATATACTACAGTATTTGTGGCGAGCCGCAACACTGGTTTTTAATATTTATGTGGACATATTGTACTTGTTATGTACAGAGAATGATGTTAGGCTAACCAGTATACAAAAATGAGAAATAACACACAACAGCTCAATAACACACATGCATTTATTAGTCATTAGGCCTGTCACAATAAGACATTTTGCTGGACGATAATTGTGCTACAAGTTATTGTCGATAACGGATTGACAACGTTTTTTGAGACAATTTTGTCACTATGCAAGTACATCAAATCAATAGCTATAAACTTGAATTTCTCAAGTATTTTACATTGTAATTGGAATGTCAAGAGTTTTTAATAAAATTGCAAATGCAATTGAAAAGGCTTTATTAAACTAAGCCATTTTTATGACACACTTATTTTAATACCACCATTAGACAGGATGTGCGCCCCTCTTATTTTGAAGGCCGGAAGTGTGCCGAAAATGTGTTTTGAATATACAGTATACTGTATTTCAGATAGCTATTAAGTGCTTCTTGAGGCCGTGGCTTTTGTCTCTATTTCACACACAACTTGCACAAAGTCAGCGGCCATCCTACAACGCTGGGTTACAAGCGTTACAAGCACTAAAGCACAACTTATACTGGCACACACACACACACACACACACACACACACACATACAGTCATAACCAAGCTAAGTGGCTAAGTTTTGTGGCTAATAAATGTATCAAGTTTTTTCCCTGACTTATACGATGTTGCCGTTTGCTGATTTGACAGGTTTAGTTCAGGTAGTGTTTGTGAAGACATGTCGCTGTGAATGAGCAGCGTGTGCGGTCTCCCCGCACCATAGAGAGCACTCTGGGCACAGTCAGGATGGACTGCCGCCGTTACTACGTGGCCAAATATCCAACTGCCAAAGTGAAATTAACAGCGACAAAGATGGCTATACAACGTAAAACATGAACCTAACTTTACTATTGACAAACAACGGCTCAGAAGTGCAAAGAAGGGGTTACAAAAGCCGGTATCTTCACAATGGTAAAGAGATGGTCATCCGGCGCCATCATTTCTATGAAGAATTCACGGATAGCTTTAGCCCTCGAGTTTTCTCTGGCAACATTTTTGCACTATTCAAAATTTGTGGTGATAGGAACAAGGCCCGAACACCGGGGACTGCAGCAATGCTTGTGTTTCAGGGGGCTGATAAGGTTTGTTTTTTTCCCCCTCCCCGTGTAATGTTTACACAGCATTTGGCCAAATTTGTCATTCTGAAACAACCACAAGATTCACCCAATCCATGCCAAAGGAGCACTTGATTTGCTCAGGCCACTTACAGCACAGTAGAGCCATGTCTCCTCGTTGAAGCATTTTATCTGTTATTAGAGCAATTTTTTGTTTGTCAGTATGACATCATATCACCACAAAAATGATCTCACCGATAGTAATCATGCACCTTAAATGATATTGCTAATCAATTAAGCGAAATGTTCATTATTGTACTTGTAGAGGTGTTTCTAATATTTAGAACGTGCTGTTTCTGGACATGAGAGGGTAAAGGCCAGCGATTTTTTTCCTGGTGGGGCATTTGTATTGCCCCACACAAAAGCGGGGAATTCCGCTTTTAATCTCTGTCTCTAACACACACACCTGTCTCTCTCTCTCACACACACATATATACAGTGTGTGTACACAGTACCGTCGGGGCTAGTAAAAATTGTGTGGGTTAATTATGCGTGCTGCAGATTACATGGCCGTCCCACTCAGCCCTGACATGCTTAATTTCCCTCACGTTTAGCAAGACAACACTGCAGCTCACCAGAGGCTCGCTCGGTAGGGCCGCGGGTGGCTGGACCTGTCCATGACTTGACAAAGACTCTGTAGGGGGTGGGTGTATATATTTTGACTTTTTACTTGTTATTACACAATTGTTCTGCACAGTGTGATATTAGCTAATATGATGTTTTTTGTAAATAATACTTTTACTACGTGGATTAGACTAGACTAATTAACTCTTTGAAGCTGCAGTGAGGAACTATGTCTATGTTTGTGTAGTGCTACCCCCACAGGAGTGAAGTGCAATTGTGGGAAATGTCCTGAGTTAGCAAACGCTATACTATACTATAAGCTTATTAAGAAGGGGCTTAAGGCTGGTCCACTGTTTTTATTATTCTTGTGGGTTGCAATAACAACAACAACGCTTCTACTCTCCTTTTTGATTGGCATGTAAACTCAGTGGGCTCTAATTTTGTGGGTGGCGCAGTGAGGCGCAGGCTGTGCAGTGGTAATTTCGTCTGGCGTAACACAGTGCGCAGCCAATTTGGTAATTTGGTAGCCTAAAGAAAACCGTGATAGGTGTGGTGGCACAGCAGGGGGAGGTGCTGACTGATTCAGCCTGGCGTAGTTCCAATTTTGTGCCAAAAAGCTTCATCGAAGGTGCGCTGAGTGCTCGCAAACTCCAACCTGGTCTACTCTCGATGTAAGGCTGTAGCACCACGCCAGCAGAGGGAGCCCTTACCTGAATATTGACTGGTACCACTCCCTCCGCCCATCTGCACCCGCTTCCTGTTTGGCAGCCATTTAAGCATGGCCCAGGCCAAACAGAGGTTGCGAAGTATTGCCAGTTCTACTGCCTTACCGAGCGTTTGTTTGCATTTTCTCTGATTGACCACGTGTATGACTTCTCGCCTGTTTCTCAATTTTTGCCTTTTGGATTACCCCTTTGGTTGTTTGCTGTTTGGACTGATTACTTGTGTTTTGACCTTCTTGCCTGTGACCATGTTTACTATCTCTGCCTTACGTCTACGATTGGTGTGTACTAAACTTCTGCAAATGGATTCCTACACGGCTTCCGCCTCAACATCATTACAAAGGCGAAGCGCAGCCAGTCTTGTGGAAATTTGGCTGACTAGCACAAAGTGCGGACACGCCACCAAAACTCCACAGACTGGTTTACACAAGCACATTTAAATGCATTTAATAATCACAACAACCACAGTTTAAAGTCTGAATCAGCACATACATTTTGATCTTTACTGACTGTTCCGTCTGCCTCTGTCACACCATTTCCTTCTGCCCACCACATCCTCCTCGGATCGCGCACCACCTCCATGATTGCCAGTGGATCTGATATGGATGTGGTTCATTGTAAATCAAACTTTTTGACATCTTTGATTGTGTAGCCGAGAAATGTAAAAATGATCATAATGAATTGGGTAATACGAGTTCATTTCACATGCAAACACAAGTGACAGTGGCCACTGCGAGCCGCCGGTGCGGATAGTTTTTATTTTGCCCTTCTTCTGACATCACTGAACAGTTTTATACTCACAGACCAAAACATCACTTCCATCTGGGAGACGTTTGGCCATCTTCCACTGTCTTCATCCATACTCACCTTGCAATGCGCTTCGCCAGCAGCGCATTTAAAGGTGGGGAGAGGAGCTCATATGATTGGTGAACATTTGACCCGGCTGTGTTAAACCCAGTCACGCCTTCTCTCCTCCCTCTTTGCCACTGTGCCTGGCACAAAATTGAAAATACGCCTAAAACACGCCCCACACAAGAGGCGCACCTTCGCCTCGCCTGCGCATGGTCTACAAAATCAGAGCCCAGTGTTTCTAACAGGACTACAATCTAGGGGGGATAGTGCCTTGTGAGATGGCACATGAAGGTGTTGTCTGACTTGCAGACTTGGCATGTAATTTTCTATTGATGCTGCTAGAGACTAAAAGTGAGCAAAGACATGAAAAGCAAAACTAATATGTTTGGAAATACAACTGACCTTCTGTTTCTTTTTTGTGTGTTGTCATATGTCACAAGCAAGACAGGGACACGTGTGAGTGCTTTTAAATTCTTTTTAGCTGCTTATTTCATACTAGAATCTACCAAAGTGTCTGATTGATAAACTTGTCGGTAGTCACATTTTTTGAAACAGGATCAACAAAGTCCCTACGTGGGAAATTTATGTAAGAGGGCATACAGGTAGAAATAAAGGTAAATCAATTTGTGAATATACAGTATGAATAAAATGAATGTACTGTATAAGTAACACTTCCATACATAGTCCATCCATTTTCTATGCCACTTATCCTCATTAGGGTCGCGAAGGTAGAAAGAAGATTGAAGCCAATCCTAGCTGACTTCAGGCAGGTCACCAGTCAATCGCAGTCCATACATAGTATTACATGAAATATTGCTTTAAATAGCTTTAAATACTGCTTTATATTTAACATGAAATATATTTAATATTGCGTATCGCTTTAAATAGCTTGTACAGTGCCTGTAAGGCTGCAGTCTCATCAAGGTCGGTTCTTCTTGGTGCGTTTAGTGAAATGAGCATGTATGCTGTATGGAAAGTCGTTGTTTACCGCTCGCTTCACCCCATGTGTGACGTACAGTATGAATACATGATGTTACCCGTTGACATGAATTATGGATGAGCTCAGCCTCCGCTGTGTGATGGCATAAACACACAAGTGCACCATTATAAGTGGAATAAAAGAGTGCTCCTTTACACATACATCTATGTATACTGTATATCATCTAAATATAAATATAATAGAAAAGAAGAACACAGAGTGTCAATCCACAGGGGACTCCTCCATCTTCCACCTACTCGTGTCCCGCCTCATTACTGTGCATCACCTCGACAGTCAGGGAGGCTAATTAAAGGCAACTAGAAGAAAGAGAATTACGGTAATGTTGATTACAATTTGAAGCCATCTTAGGTTTAGACAGTGGTTGTTTTTATGACAGAAAATAAATGTTGTGGCACCAAATGACTCTCAAGGAACCCAAAATATCCCACGAGGAGGAAGCAGTGTAACGTATCATTATCATGGCCAATAACCTTTAGGATTTTACTGTTATGTGCTCATTAAACATGCATGAGTGTTTCCGATACATTTTGGACGAGCATGGACCCCCGCATCAACGGCCTCTTCTTCATCATCATTGTCAAAGTATACAATCATATTCCTGTCTACTAAAACTGGGATGAATAATTTAGCTCGCCTGGCAGACAAGTGAGGCTTTTGATGAGCTGTGCATTCTAAATTGACTTTGTTTTTGGAGAAGCAAAACAATAAAAGAAAGAGGGGGAAAAAAGAAGGTGCCAGAAAACCTCTAGCACCCGCCCCCCGGTGGAAGTCGACACAGAAACACGGTGCACAGATGAAATATTCAACAAGGTTATGATGAGGATGCAGCAGGTGTGAAGACGCACAATTTGAGCAGCACTTTGACAAACTAGTTCAGTCACAGTGTAAACCACATGGAGTGACTTTATGAAATATAAAATACAAGCTGGGATTTTCCAAACATTAATTTAGAGTCAGTTTAAATAAAGTGGCTAGCAACAAATTTAGCGACTTTTTTTTGTCTTACTGAACACTTTTGGAGACTAAAGTGAAAACGCCCACAGGTGGTTCCGTTTTGCTTGTGACATAAAAAAACAAAAATAAAACACATGCTGGAGCCTCTTGCCAGGTCATCATTGTAAAAGAGACGGTGTTCTCAACTGATCTTACCTGGTAAAATAAAGGTGAAATTTTTTTTTTAAATCATAATTTTTGCTCATTTTGTTCACAGTGTTCATAAAAACAACATGCCCATGTGCCAATGTCCAATTGTGTAAATTAAATGATGGCGTCATAAACCCCCAAACCAAATACCAAATAGATTGATTTTAGTTTGGACTTCCTATACATTTTAATGTTTTAATACAGGAGTCTGGAACCTTTTTGGTTAGGACACATATTTTAAAATGTATTTCCTTGAGAGCCATATAAAACAGTATTTTTAAAAATTGAATACAACCAATTGCGTGCATACGTGCAACAGACCAAGAATGTATATATATAGTTATTGTTTTTAATAACATTTTTGTAAATACAATTCTTCTTACAATTACTGTGACTTCTGGTGCTACATGCTTTTTTTCCCCGTACCTTGTATCTTTCTTTCTTTTCGCCATCTTTGTCAAAAGCTTTGGCTCTGCAGAATAAGCTAGCTGACTGTTCGATTGAAGGAGGAAAGTTGACTTGTTGCCATCTGAACGACCCAGGTAGGGTATTGCATTGTCCAGTAATAATCGAGTTTTGGTCTCGGACCCAGAAAATATTGTATGGCCAGCTGGCATTGGCTGTCCATACAATGCCAGCATTGTGGCAAAAAACGGTTGGTTTGCTTTCGCGGTACATGTAATGTTTGAGTCACGCTGACATGTGTAGGGTTGTTAGGCCATGGTGAAGGTTACTAGCCATGGGGACAGTTCGGTTGGGTTGAACATTTGGGGGAACAATGCATCCTAGTTAATTGAAGGTATCTACAGAATAGTGTTAACAAATGTATGCATAAAGAACAGATGTGCTGTGTGCACATCAGTCTACAATACAGCATCCTACCACGCTTATGGAGAATTATGACACACACAGCCACACACACAAAGTTGTGAAGGAACTTGAAAGAGAATAGACGAATAGGGAGTTCTAGCTTGTAGGCGGAGGGCAAAGTAATTGTGAACATTGGCGCCAATAAAGTTTTTCTCTGTCCTTCTGTGAGGTCACGGCCTATCTGCATGGAGAGCACAGCGTGTCTATGTTTTTGTTGTCTTTCATAACAATGCAGATGCACATACACTGTATGAGGGGTGTCCAAACATGTTGCATATATAGGGGTTGCATAGAGAAAGATGAAAGGATGGGGAGGGGGCGGCTTTGAGACATGTTGTATGTTAAAGATGTTAAAAGCAATCCATCCATCCATTTTCTATGCGGCTTATCGTCATGTTCATCCTCTATGCTGAAGCCTATCCCAGCTGACTTCGAACGGGAGGCGGGGTAGACAAGGTGACTGGGCAGGGCAGACAAACAAACATTCACAATCACATTCATACCTGTGGACAATTTAGAGTCGCCAGTTAACCTAACATGCATGTTTTTGGAATGTGGGAGGAGTACCTGGATAAAACCCACGCACGCACGGGGAGAACATGCAAACTCCACACAGAGATGCCCGATGAAGATTTGAACCCAGGTCTTCCAGATGACCTGGCTGTGTGGCCACCATGCGGCCTAAAAGAACTCCAGTGTAGCTAATTATACTGTATGATGAACTATCTGAACAAAACACCTTAGCTTTGTGTTATAGCTGACAAAACTAATTAGTCTAATGTCTAATACCAGATGTCATTAATAATCAGTTCATTACATTTTCAGAATATAATTTCAGTGCCTTGTGTTGACTCAGCAGTTGACTCTTTTTTTATCAAATCAGAACACGTGCATATAAACGGAGGGGACAGAAACAACAGCACACTACCCCTGGATTTGACAAGTTATTTCCATACCGAGATGTGGA
Organism: Oostethus manadensis; assembly: GCA_024372805.1. Taxonomy (NCBI): domain Eukaryota; kingdom Metazoa; phylum Chordata; class Actinopteri; order Syngnathiformes; family Syngnathidae; genus Oostethus; species Oostethus manadensis. Next base: position 1,125,425 of record QODF01000022.1, on the reverse strand, counting down.
ACACAGGTAAACAAGCAAACTGGCATGTCAGAAGACGACAACAAGAACAAGAATGCTATATTTACATTGCAACATCTCACCTGACACCACACATCATAATTTTCACTGCTTACGCATGGTCTGTCCTGCTATATGGCTGTGAATGCTGCTTTGAATGATCAACATCTCACCTCAAATGTGGTTCTTTATTAAAATGTTCGAAGAAGTGTTTGTGTTGACAAAAACATAAAGATCTCTTATTGCAACAATTCAAAGGAGAAAGCTCGTATTCCTAAAAGACTGTTTAGAAAATACAAAAACTAATGTTAACTGGAAAACCAAAAGGGAAAGAAAGCTCGAGGTAGACAACAATAAACATATGTCACAGAAAACACTGAGGAGCCCTGATCATCAAACAGCCCTGATACTCCTTGATGATGAGTGCCATGCAAAATCATTTAAGTGGAAATCAAATTTCCAACCTCAAAAATACAAACCCAGCAACAGCTCCAATATTTGGCATTAGCTTTTGGTGGTGACCTGATGCATTGCGAACACGCTTGAAGCAAATGTATGGTGATGCTAGTCGCTAGCCAGCTAGTAGTTAGCCGGTGTGACAAGGTGTCACTACACAATAATGTAGTTATTTGGCGTAATAATAATAATGCAATGTTGCTGTAGCTTGGTTAATATGCAGGTCATATTATGTAAATAGAACATTTTAGATTTTTTTCAGGAGACTTTATAGGTGATATACGTTTGTCCTGTTACGTGCATTCTTCGCTCTCTCTTTTTTTTTTTATCTGTTTTTATATCTTTACAGTGCATATGAAAGAGAAAGACATCTGTTCTTGTCTCACATAAATAGTGTGGATGATGAGCAACCTTTTTAAAAAGTGCAGTATTCCTTTAGGTGTATAAAATGACAAATTTAACCAAAAACTCAGTATTGTAATGGCACCGGCGTCGACATAAATGGTGGTAACCGGACCAAAAAAAAACTCCCCAGAAACACACAAAGAGTCTCACACGCTTTTTCAGATTTACTGTCAAACCTAAAATGCAAACAGCAGTGCTCAATTCCAACACCACTGTTGCTGGCTGTCCACAACCGCAACAAACCACTTCCTCACTAGCCACAGTTAATGCTTAGGTGAGCGAGGCGTATTCACACACAGGGGAATTCTGAGGCAATGTGATGTGAATTTTACTTCATATGGGGGATTTGTCACTTAATTATTATTATATTTTTTTAATTTAAATTACTGTTCTGTCCAATTTCAAAAGTTAAAAAGTCATTGTTTTGCATAACATGTAAATGATACCGCTACACTAATAACAAGTGATGCTGGAGTTTTGCAGTTCGGAATGTAAGTTCTCTTACGTCACGTGACGTCTTGTTCGTATTCTTCTCATGCTAACACACATTGTTGTCATCTTAAGTTGTGTGTTACTTGTGTGGCATATTAGTCTTGCAAACTAGTGTATCTGTGAGCCTCTCACTAAACCTGCTGGATCAAAGTGACCGGCGTCACTCTTCAATTGACATTCAGCTGTGGGTCCAGACTGCGCTCTTCAAATGAATGGTGTGGTTTTGAAGTAAACACAGTTTGCAACCATGCATCATTTAGCTTCAGCTCCAACGCTCTAATTGGCCCCGGGGGTGAGGGGGTGAAAGGGGGAGGCAGATGGGATGTCAGCGAAGACCCCATCCCAAATTTCCATGCAGTTTGTGCACCAATGAAAGGATGGAGGGAAAGAAGAACATTTTGGTTCATCAGATCAGCTAATAGCACAGCTAAGAGCCTTGTGGGGATTTTTAATCTCAAAGCAGCTGAATGTGTATTATCATAAAGGTATTAATTAGACTTCCTAATAACACATTTGAATTGAAATATGTCCAAACATGGAACATGCCCATTGAGGCCTACAGCACTTATCATCATTATTATTATTCGTAGTAATATATTGTTTCCCATAGAATTGCAATCTATCTCTGAAGTGTAGATGACACCATTGTCCTATTTGCATAATTTGCATAATTGGTCTGTGACACATGTCCATGTCATTTTTAGAGCAGCCCAATAGACGATCATGTTACAATGTCCAAACGGGTCTAATACAATAGAATATTTCAATTTTTTGAATATTTTTTTCCAAAACTTGCAACAAGGTTGCAAAGTTAGCACCAATGATCCCACCTGTTATGTCGTCTTATTCTCTGGCAGACCAGGGGCCTCATCTATATAACTAAATGCTAAAACATTGCATATGCACAAACCTGAGAATCTACATACTCAAGAAGGAATTCAGCTCCATAAAACCACGCAGTCTTTTCATTATGAAACTCAGATGCATTAAATTGCTTAAGTGGTTAAGATCTCCACCCAGGTGTCATCATACTACTCGCGCCACTTTATTTGCGGCGTCAGCATTGTGCGTTGCTGCTGCATCCGAAAAACCTGCCGTGAGCTCCCCACGTAGGTGAAAGAATGCGTAAAAAGGCACACCCTTTTGCACATTGGATGGCGAACGATGCATACGCACGTTTCACCCTGGGCAACACAACTTTTTTGTGTGCAGCAACCTTCATAAACGCGGCCCACATTAGGCAGCGGGCCTCATACTGAAAATCATAGGATGCCAGGTGCCACTTTGATAGTTGTATATATTTTAACATGCTATATATATTTGCAGACAAAACATTGCTATGTTATGAGTTATTAGTATCAACATTTCAGCTTCTTTGCGCTATTCTTCTCATTTTTGCTGTGTTTTTTTTTTTTGTTTAATTGTTTTTCTACAATGTGCTGTAGGTCAATAAAAAACAAGCCACACTATATATACCCCTGATATAAGGTGGGATAAGAAGCAGAGCTATAACGCCATCTACTGTACAAATTTGGAGCAACAAGCTACATTTTCAGACAATTCCATTATAATGTGTTTATGAGTGCGGGCGAACAGGTAGTGCCTAATTTATTTGTGACCGTCCAAATGTATTTGTGGTCAATGGCCAGTAATAAATACATAAAAATGCTGAAATATCAGCAGTTGTCTTGTTGATGATGGAGTTATATTACTATGCCACCCTACTACTAAAAAACATGTCACAGTTTTAAGCGCCTGCAGACTTTTAAACAGTTTTTCCGGCAGTTTGGCCGCTGTCATCTACAATATCTCAGCAGGAAATACACATGCAGTTATTTCAGGGGGAGGAAACGTCAGCAGCCCTGCAGACGGTCACTCACCTTGTGAAATAGCAGTAAAAGAAAGCTGTAAAAAAAAAAAAGAGGAAAAACAAAAAAAGAGAACACAGTAGTAAAGAGAAGCCGTGATTTTGTTTTCCACCTGACGCTGATGGATACTCTAAGCCTGCGTCTGGACAAGGCAGACCTTTATAAAATTCTGTGGCTTTACCTGCAGGAAACAGCACTGAGCGCACAACGCGGCACCCGCCATGACAGCAATGTCACGATCCCACGACGTAGCCAACCACACTCAGCATTTAGTGCATTGTGTGATATACATATAGGTTAGTAAATTTAAAAAAACAGCACTTCAAACTTGAATTTAGGCAATTATTTTAAACTTGATTGATGATTCTATTAAGGATGTGCACAAGCAAAGAGGTGGAAAATACTCCCAGGTAGTATTGTCACAAAATGGAACATGAAACATGTTACGGTGTAAAATCCCTGAAAATTGTTGCATTCTCAATGTCTAGGTCTTCTCTTCCATTTCTGTGTGGGGGTGCAGCAGTACATCTTTTTACTAATACCAATTGTACAGAAGCAGACTGGAGGCAGCTGCCATGATGGAAGATGCCTGCCTGTCTGTCAAGAAGTGTCCAGCTTCTTATTCACGCTGCTGGGGAATATCTCCCACATGCTGTCAGTGGGAACACAAGGGAAGACATCCAAAGAGAAACTGGAGCTTGTCAGCACTCTTGAAATACCCCTCATATGTTACTGGAGGGTCCAAATAGAAGGAGAGCTCACTTCTAGTCTTTTGTGGTGAGTCTGCACTATGTCACAGACGTGCTTTTACCGGCCTTTAATATTATCGGCAGAGACAGCTGGGTGGCAATTAGCTTTCTGCTAAATCTGGCTTCAGTCCCGGTCCTGATTGAAAAAAATAAAGTGGAAAAATTATGCATTTACTTGCAGAGCATCTGAATGACAAAAGGATGGAACATTTGCACCGTTCATTTCAGCATGTTTTTATTTATAGACTGTATTGGGATTAATTGCTGCACTGCACTTTTCTACCACCAGAGGAGGAAACACCCTCTTTTGCAAACAGGGCTGGGATTCAGTATAACTGTATTACATAATTTCAGCTAAATTGTCATGTGAGTATTTTGTAAATTAACTTTGAGGAATTTTTACCTCAGCATACACACAAAAAAGCTGATTGATTTGTTTAATGTGTCACGCCCTTAGTGGCAGAAAGTAAGCATCAAAGAGAGTACAATGCAAAAATACTGATACTTTTAATGCATACGCCGACATACAGTATGGGGGAAAAAAAGACTTGTTTTGGCAACAAAACAATTATCCCACAGTGACATCTATCGGAATAAAGTATAAATTACATTGATAAAAATTGTTTTATGCCTATAATTGAGCTAATAAAAACGGCTTGTCAGTAAATTTGCTACGTTAAAAAAAATAACGTTGGGGAGTGACGTAAACAGTTATTTTTTTGTCTCCAAAACTACTTTCAAAGTCTCAACATGGCCGCCAGCAGCATTTAGCCAATCACATTCATCGTTCTTTCGAATGTGCCCAATCACATACAATGGTCGTGCGAGGTCCACTTACGCGTACCAAGCAGTGGTACCGTAGATTTGTAATACTCAAAGATTGAAGTAACTGGGTAGGATTCATCTCCGACATCTGTGGCCTGCGCAGTATTTGCGGGCGGTTTCACGTGCGCCACTGAAGCAACATGTCTCCCTTCTGAGCGTCGCGCGGCATGGGAGGGCAACTAGCTGAATAATGCACATTTGCAGAGTACAAGTGTGTATGTTGGAGGCGAACCCATAGCTTATGGTTCACGGGATACATTGTAGCGTACAGAGTATTTTTGTCCTCATGTTTCGGCACACGAAGACCGTGCTGAAGAAACTGCGTCGTGTACGGTAAGCTAGCTAAGCCAAAAGTACTTTATTCGTTAATGTGTGTGCTAACTGTAACATGTTACGTCAAGACCACGTGCTGTAAAGATGGCGTGAGATGTTTTTAAGAACAGGCAAAATCAGCATCGGTAACTAATGTTTGTCATACTGATGCAGTGTAGCTGTTCTAAGATACATTTCTCTTGGAGATTAACAAAGTATATGAACCACAATGTAATGAGTCGTGTTTGCCTAATTGATTTTAACTTGATGCTGTACTTGTCAAGTTTCCAAGGTCAGCACATGTCATGGAGGTTGAGGAGCACTGCAGCAAAAGAGAAGACTGTTCATTACAAAACAGGTCAACAAATCCATGGTTTCACGGTTCAAGAGGTTTGTCTTATTTCTGACAACGCCCCTTGGTATTTAACAGATCTTAAAGCCTTCCATGCATACATTTTCTATACCGCTTATCCATTTGTGCTTATTTGGGTCTTTGTAGAATCACTGGTTAGTCCTGAAGGTTGTTTGAGGTCTGTTGTGTGCCATAGGGATTTAAGTAACAGTCACATGAGATTACTCTGCAACGTTTGCTAGATAAATTGTGGTAGAAGTAAATTAACACCTGCCTAATGTTTTAACGGAGTTGTGTTGCTTATGGATTTGTAAATATTATTGTCTTTTTATCCACAGGTTGTGGCAGTACCTGACTTGTTCCTCACAGCAGTCAAGTTGACTCATGATAAAACAGGAGCGCAGTACTTGCACGCAGCCAGAGATGACCCCAATAACCTCTTCAGGTTGTTCCTAAATGGTTTCAGTACAGATGTTTGTTGCTATTGGTTGTTTCATGGTGCTCTTGTGTTTTAGCATCCAGTTCAGGACCACCCCCATGGACAACACAGGCGTCCCCCACATCCTGGAGCACACGGTGCTATGTGGATCCAAGAAGTATCCATGCAGAGATCCTTTCTTCAAGATGCTCAACAGGTCTCTGTCCACCTTCATGAACGCATTCACAGGTACTCTTGTGGACACACAAATGATCATTTGGAGAAAACTTTATTAATGGAAAAAGTGACATAGTTGTTAACAAAGCATTGTGTCTCCTCACACACAGCTAGCGACTACACCATGTATCCCTTCTCCACCCAGAATGGGAAAGACTTCCAGAATCTTCTGTCCGTCTATCTGGATGCTGTCTTTTTCCCATGTTTAAGAGAGCAGGATTTCTGGTGAGTGGTGGAAGCTATCTTCAACATTTGGTGTATTGATGAGATGTGGGAACATTCCAGGCAGGAAGGCTGGAGGCTGGAGAATGAGAACCCAACAGACGCAAGCTCACCTCTGGTGTTTAAAGGAGTAGTCTTCAATGAGATGAAGGGTGCTTTTGTGAGTCAAACTTGCATCTTAGTGACAGTGAGTCTAGAAAGATGAAGTCCTAATAGTCTTTTCTCACAGTCGGACAACGAGCGTGTGTACGCACAGCACCTCCAAAACAAGTTGTATCCAGACAACACCTACTCTGTTGTGTCTGGTGGCGAGCCGCTGGCTATTCCCGACCTTACCTGGGAGCAGCTCAAACAATTCCACGCCACACATTACCACCCCAGCAATGCCAGGTAGGCTAACACACAAAATCATTTTTCATTTTTATTTTAAATCCTGTTTGGTGACTTACGACATATCCTGGCATACATTTTCCATTTTACCATGGGACATGTTCATTGCACAACCTGTTGTCATGGTGTTCCTCAGGTTCTTCACCTACGGAGACTTGCCTCTAGAGCAACATCTGAAGCAGATTGAGGAGGAGGCGCTCTCCAAGTTTGAACGCATTGACCCCAACACACAGGTCCCCTCTCAGCCACACTGGACCAGCCCTGTAAGCTATGAAGAGTCTTTTGAGATGCAACATTTAAAGATGCTTTGACTTCCTGTGTGCTCTTCAGAGAGAAGACCATGTGACCTGCAGCCCTGACGCGATGGCTCCCGATCCATCCCGGCAGAACACGCTGTGTGTCAGCTACATGCTGGGAGAGTAAGACAACGATCTTCTGTACATCTCTAAAGTCAAAGAAAATGTGTAACTTATACTTGTTTTCATTCCACAGCATCACCAACACCTTTGAAGCCTTTACGCTCAGTATGTTGTCTTCACTCATGACATCGGGTCCAAACGCTCCCTTCTACAAAGCTCTCATTGAACCCAAAATAGGAACAGACTTCTCCTCAGTGGTGGGGTGTGTGTACCCACACACTCAGAAGAACCAGGAGATTGAGATTTGATAAAGTTTCAGCATGGTGACAGTGTTGTCCTGCAGATACGACGGCGGCACCAAAGAGGCATCGTTCAGCATCGGCCTGCAGGGGATTGCCGAGGAGGACACGGAGAAGGTCAAGCACATCATTCACCAGACCATCAGTGACATCATTGAGTAAGTCTGAATCCATGTCCAGTAAAGTATGACGCATAATGTAAATCATTTCATGGCCACAACCAGCAGAGGGCTGATTTAATCCAGGTCTGACTTGTTTGCTGGCTAAATGGGTTGCTTCAGATATTGAAACAGCATCAAAAAGGTGTCTCTCCTCTTCTTCTACAGGGAGGGCTTTGAGGACGAGAGAATTGAGGCTCTCCTGCACAAGCTTGAGATTCAAATGAAGCACCAATCCACCAATTTTGGCCTTTCTCTGGCCTCTGTGAGTTATTGTCCTTTCGATTGTGTCCTTCACTATCAAGGATGTGTACAAGTGCTGAAGACTTTTGCTGTGTTGACAGTACATCGCGTCCTTGTGGAACCATGATGGCGACCCTGTGGAGCTCCTGCAGATCAACGACAGTGTCACCAAGTTCAGACAAGCACTGAAAGAAAACCCAAGCTTCTTACAGGACAAGGTCCGACACTACTTTAAGGTACATATGTGGATTGTGCATTAAAAAAGTCCGTATTCATTTGAAAGAAGCTTTACGTGCCTAAACGAGCCTGGTTGAGTTTTAGTCAAAAGTTAGCTGCTTTGAAATGATAAAACCTTGATCCTCCTGCAGGAGAACACGCACCGGCTGACTCTGTCCATGAGTCCGGATGACTCCTACTTGGAGAAACAGGCCAAAGCGGAGGAGAAGAAACTCCAGGAGAAGATCAGCACTTTGTCGGACCGTGACAGGAGGGAGATCTATGAGAAAGGTACAATCTAATGAATCTGAATTCGTTAAACTCTGTGAAAGAGGTATTCATTTATAGTACTTATTGTACAGGTGGTACTCTTTATACGGCTTTCTGTGGTATGAACTCACTCCCATAACTGAATTGAAAACTTAATTTTGGTTTGTCGACACAAGACTTGTTCAAGAACTGGTTTACAGCGGGAGTAGTATGTACAGCTCACGCAAGCCACACGACTCTCATCACTTGACTGTTGCAGGCATCATTAAGGGCAAAGATGGTATTACAATGGTCCGCCAAATTTTTATCGTTGTGTACCCCGACAGACATTTGATTTGAAGTCATGTATCCCCACTCCTGCACACTTAAAAGCATCAACTTTTTTATCTTCATTCACTTGAACTATTGAACATGAATTATTGGTCAATCAATTTTATCGTAAGTATTTCTAGTTGAAAAAATATATTTTGCATGGTCAAATTTTGATGAAAGTTTTACATGGGCACTGCTAAATAGGTAAGAATTTGTCCTACACATCTATTATTTCAGCCGTATTTCGGGATGCTTCAATTTGAATGGGTGAACTTGAGCTTCACTTTTGTCCACTAGCAAACACTATTATTTATGTCTGCATATTAATTTGATAGCAAATTGAAAAGGAAAGTTTAACAAACATGATATTCAACAGTATCCAAAGTACAAAAATACATACAACAAGCAACCATCCTCATTTTCGGAAGAATCCCCACTCTCTCATCCTGACACGCACATACATTTACAGGTTTTCACAGTGCAGGGATTGGAACACCAACATAAATTAAATCTTAAAAAATTAAACACTCTTAGTGCACAACATAATCATCAAAGTTACTTACTTTTTCCACAATCAAGGAATTGAATTAGTTTGCAACCTGAGGACCACCTGTACTTCTACAATTGTAGTGTATTATTTGTCAGTCGTTTCCAGTATTTTAATATAATAATAATATAAAACATTTAATATCATATAGTAGACATTAACTTGGACATTCCCCATGTCTTTCAGGTCTTCAGCTCTTGGACGCTCAAAGTAAAACTCAGGATGCTTCATGTCTGCCAGCCCTCAAAGTGTCAGACATCGCGCCCACTATACCCATCACTCCTGTCCACATGAGCAATGCCGGTATGCCAGCTCTAAACATGACAAAGGTGGTAAAGAGTGCTTGCTTCTGATGATGCAACATTGACAGGATGCGTGCCGGTGCAGTTCTGTGAGCAGCCCACTAACGGTTTGGTTTACTTCCGGGCAATGTGCAGCCTCAACACTCTCCCAGAGGACTTGAAGCTCTACGTCCCGCTCTTCTGCAGTGTCATCACCAAGTGCGTCACCCTCACGTGACTTGGAGCTGTGTATCGATGACAACGTTAAAATGTGGGTTTTTTTATGTCAGGATGGGCTCTGGTTCTCTGGACTTTCGGCAGCAGGCCCAGCAAATGGAGCTGAGGACGGGGGGCATGTCCGTGTGCCCCCAAGTCATCTCTGACTACACCAACTTGCACACATTCGAGCAGGTTTTAACACCTTAACGGCTTAAAACAGCGCAAAATGTGATGTTTACATGCGATTCTGTTTCAGGGTGTCCTCCTGTCCTCCTCCTGCTTAGACAGGAACCTACCTCACATGTTCCAGCTATGGCGGGACATCTTCAACAGGTAGGTCCACTGGCAACACACACACAAACTCATCTTTATTCAAGATACTGAACTGATCACTGGCTTTCTTTCAGCCCACATTTTGACAACGAGGAGCGTTTGAGGGTGCTGGTGATGATGTTAGCACAAGAATTGGCCAATGGGATCTCTTACTCTGGTCACATGTATGCCATGACAAGGGCGGCCCGACACCTGACTCCAGCAGGGGAACTCCATGAGACCTTTGATGGGATGGAGCAAGTACTGGAGAACTTATTATAAAATTATTATGAACTGAATCGGTAAAAGAAATACTCCCTTCAGGTGCGGTTCATGAAGAGGATAGCAGAGATGTCGGACCTCACTCAGGTCATCCGCACACTGCCCAGGATCAAGAAACATATTCTCAATCCTGACAACATGAGGTGGACTCACCTCGCTCCTCCAGCAGTCAAACTGTTGATTGGGTTCAGTACGTAACACCTGTTCATTTGTGGTCTCAGGTGCGCCATCAACGCCACGCCTCAGCAGATGTCCGAGTCTGCAGCGCATGTGGAAAGCTTCATGAAGGACGTGGGTGCTAACAGGAAGCCCTTCAAAGCTGTGCGACCAAACATTATCAAGGTACAAGTGTGGTCGAGTCACTGGATGAAGAATACTGTCCCTGACTTTGCTTTGACATTTTTCTCCACTAGCGGCCACTAGATGTACTCAGCGACACAGGACCCTGCAGAAAGCTTGTCGATGTAAATTTCCGTTGTCTTTTCAAATTTCTCTTAATGTTATTCTTTAAGTACACGCCCTTAACACGTCTTTCACAGGAGCCAAATTTCCACCCTTGTTATATGAAGACGTTCTTCCAGCTGCCATTCCCAGTCAATTTTGTCAGCGAGTCTGTGCGCACAGTTCCTTACAGCCACGAGCACTACGCCAGGTGACAACTTTAACAACTTTTCTACTTGACATTTACAGTACAATGTGGATTAATTCATTATCATTAATCTGATTTAATTTTTTTTTATCCAATTAACCCATCTGTGGTCCAGAATGACTCCAAATCCCTGAGACATCTTTTAGTTTGTCTGTTACCATTGTGCATGTGCAAACGGGCATTTGAAGAGTTCCTCAGCTCATTCAGGAGCTCATGACAAGCTGACGATTTTGGCTTGCAAATATCTCACCACTCCTGCAACCCCCGTTCTGTGACTGTTCTTAATTGTAGGCAATATTATAAATATGAAGTGTGAAGCACTCTTCTTGGATAAAAATAAATTATTTTGTATCACAATTAATTGAAATGAATCCACAGCAACCCGTAATTGATCTGATTTAAAAATTGTAATCTCTTGACAGCACTAGTGGGAACATGTCCTAGGGGTTGACTTGTAGCTCTTCTCTCATCAGTCTCTGTGTCTTGGCGAGGATGATGACGGCAAAGTTCCTCCATGGAGAGATCCGAGAAAAAGGCGGTGCCTACGGGGGCGGAGCCAGAATGGAAGGAGGCGGCCTCTTCTCCTTTTACTCCTACAGGTAGGCAGCTCATGTGGAATGATGAAACAGCTGGGTTTACTGGGGTTAAATGGTTTTTCCCTCTTACCCACAAAGGGATCCAAACTCGGTGCAGACGCTCTCTGCCTTTAGGAAAGGTGTGGAGTGGGCCATGTCGGGCCAGTTCAGTCAGCAGGACATCGACGAAGCCAAGCTGTCCGTCTTCTCCTCCGTTGATTCTCCTGTGGCGCCTTCTAGCAAAGGTAAGACATAAACTACTTTGACCCCAGCAATACACCATCAATTTGCATTTACATTGTGAAGGGTACCACAATCATTTATAATTAACCACTTATGTTCTACCAAGTGTAGAGTCTGGGTAGTTAAAGGGGTGGCGCTAGACACACTGCAGTGTGTTGATTGGTGGAGAGAGAATGGTGACTTCCAGAATGTGGGGGAAAAAAATCAAAAACAAGAAGAAATGATTGTTCTTTGTCACTATGTTGTCGTAGGCATGTCCGTCTTCCTGAGTGGACTCACAGATGAGATGAAGCAGCATCACAGGGAAAGACTCTTTGCTGTCACACATAAAAACCTTCTGGACGTGGCTGAGAGGTTTCAACCAAGACACAACAGGAATAGCAACATATTAGGATTGATTTCGCAGGTGACCGTGTTTTTATTCTTGTTCAGGTACCTCGCCGCTGGTCACAAGACATGTGGCGTGTGCATCCTGGGCCCAGAGAACAACGGCATCAAGGAAGATCCATCATGGGTGGTCAAATGAGGGAACTGAACTCGACTGTATGTTACTCACTGTATGTCAAACATTATGCACATATTTATGTTGATAAGGCAAATAAATTATCATGTTAGAATAAACACGCATCTTCAGTCTCATTTTTAATATCCAGGCCCTTGTGTGGTGGTTTACATTACAAGTAGTACAGTACATTGTGTTATTTGAGGTCTTAATCATCAGGATCCTGTTCTCAAAATGTCATGGCAACTGGTTAAGGTGACAAGGTCCACATTGTTTCGACGTGGGTGGTGCCGCTTGATGCCTTGAGTAGACACTTACAAAGAGGTCGGCATCACTTTACTGTCACCTCACGGCTACAGTTTTTAAAAAGGGTCAAGTTTTTCTGTGTGGCCCTTTTGCTGAGTGACAGCACTTGGCTTTCCCTGCAAGGTGTTCTGCTGCTGGCCTCGGATGGCCCAAATACCATAGAAGAAGAAAATACGGTATGTCACAAGTCGATGTTCTCAATTAGTCACGTTGCTGACCTTTGTTTGTTATTCTTACAAGTCCACGAGGAGTTAAAACTGCTTGTTTGAACACATGGTTAGTTTTTACATGTTTATACTATGGGATACTAAAGGAAGGCCGCACGGTGGATGAATGGGTAGCACATTGTCCTCACAGTCAGGGTTCTAATCTCTGTGTGGAGTTTGCATGTTCTCCCTGTGTGTGCGTGGGTTTTCTCCGGGTACTCCGGTTTCCTCCCACATTCCAAAAACATGCATGTTAGGTTAATTGGCGACTCTAAATTTCTCATAGGTATGAATGTGAGTGTGAATGTTTGTTTGTCTATATGTGCCCTGTGATTGACTGGCGACCCGCCCAAAGCCAGCTGGGATAGGCTCCAGCATACCCGCGACCTCAATGAGGATAAGCGGCATAGAAAATGAATGAGTGAAAGGATACTTTGCATCATTTGAATATTCGTGTGTGAAGTTATTCAAGGCAATGAGACGGCAGCTAGACTTATGACAAGTCACCACCCTTGGATTTTAATGTTGTAGTTTTTATATCGTAAATGTGGTCACCGATAACATGGGCACGTTTTATGCGATTGTTACATCCAAATCCATTTTATTTGTATGGCACATATAAAAACAACAAAGTTGACCAAAGTGCTTCACAACATAGTTAAAATAGAGTACATAAAATAACAATAAATATAAAACAAATGGTAATATAAAATCACAAGACAAATAAAACTAAATTACGAAGACTCTCGGTTTGTGTTAAAAGCCAAGGAGTAAAGATACGTTTTTAAACGCGACTTAAAAACCGGCAAATTTGGTGCAAGCCTAACATGTAGCGGCATTTTGTTCCATAAGGCAGGACTTCTGACTGAAAAGGCCCGGTCCCCCCGGCTCTTAAGTCTGCTCATTGGCACTTTCAATACAAGCTGGTCTGCAGATCTGAGAGATCTGGAAGGAGTATAAGACGATAAAAGCGAATAAATATAAGAAGGAGCTAGACCATTAAGAGATTTAAAAACAAGCAATAAAACCTTAAAATCAACCCTAAACTTGAGTGGAAGCCAATGTGAAGATGCTAAAACCGGAGTAATGTGTTCCCTCCTTCTAGTGTTGGTCAAAAGACGTGCTGCAGCATTTTGCAGAAGCTGAAGGCGGGACAGAGTGGCTGAGGAGACTCCAGAGTAAAGCGCGTTGCAATAATCCAGCTGGGAAGTAATGAAGGCGTGGATCAGGGTTTCAAAATTAGATGATGACACGGAGGTCTTAACTTTGGCTAAAAGACGCAAATGATAAAAGCCAGTTTTAACCACATGATTTATCTGTTTATCCAATTTAAAATCAGAGTCCATTTTTACACCTAGGTTCGCCACTAAAGGCCTGGCAAAATTTCTGAAAAGGCCCAGGTCAGGAGGTAAGACTGAGGAACTACTGGAATTATAAACAAAAACTTCAGTCTTACTTTCATTGAAGTGCAAAAAATTTAGTGCAAGCCAGGGTTTGAATGTCATTAAAACACTCTAAAAGCACGTTAAAAGAACTGCGGTCATTCCTTTTAAGCGGGACATAGAGCTGAGGGTCATCGGCATAAAGGTGAAAGGAGACACCATGCTTTCTTAAGATCGAGCCAAGGGGGAGAAGGTACAGGGAGAATAACGTAGGACCAAGAATGGAGCCTTGGGGCACACCACATGTTAAAGGTGCATCGGGGGAGCTAGTGCCTCCAAGGCTGACATCGAAACTCCTCCCTGATAAATACGATTCAAACCATTTTAAAACTGTTCCCTTGAGGCCCACAGTCGCTTTTTGAGATTCCGCTAGGGCTGGTTCTTTGGGTCAGGAACCCGTCTGTGTCGGCCGCCGACGCTATGAGAATGCTGCTTTGTTCTCATTTGCTCAGCTCATCTCCCAGCGTGCGTCTCTTTCTCCTCCAGCGCAGCATGGCCTTCATTGTACCTGCCAGGTCCAGCAGGCTCCACATGGCTGACAAGGAGGCCAAGGCCTGCATCAGGTGGAGCATCACAGTCTTCTCTGTGGGCCTGGAGATGTAGCACTCCACCCCTGAGAGGCAGGGAGCTTCGTAGCACAGCTCGCTCTTTGGAATAGACAAACCATAAAGAAAGAACTGTCCTGCACCGACAGACTCCTCTAGAAGGATCCGAAGAATGATGGTTGCAATGTAGGTGCAGTAGAACCTTGGCACCCCTCCACTTGGATTGCAGTTCAGCGCTCTGTAGCGAGGGAGGATTTTGTGGGTGATGTAGGTTGCGAACATAATGTTAGGGAGACTCAGCAGGACGAGCTGGAAAAATTGCTTCCTAATATTTTCCAAAAATATTAGCAAAAAAGACATTTTATAGAGCGTAATTACAGTTTTACATGCAAAATAAAACAATGCAAAATATTTATAAATGATAAATGGATGTTATTTATTGTTACATATTGTTGATGTGGACTCCCCGTACACACTAGCAAATCTAATTCAATAGTGTTTCTCACCATCTTTGTCAAATTGCTGCCCCTCACAACTTTTGCCGCTCACCCCATGGCGGGTTATTTAGCATTTACACTGCTACATTTAAAAAATGAGTTAGCAATGCGTGGTATGCTTTGTTTGGGCGCTAAATGTATGATGCAGATATGATACAGATATGATTCTGTTTTTATAGAGCTAACGGCCGAGCTTGGTATGTGTGATATTGTACAAAAACTGAGGTATGACTACGGTGAGATGTCTCTAAATGTTTTCCCACCTAATTAGAAACACTTATACAACCAAGTATGTCACGTCCTCCTCTCGGCACGGTGCAATGACCACGAGGATGCGGAGAGCAGGACGTCCTAACAGATCTGCTAGGCAGGAATTTGAATGATAATGCTGCGAGGCAGCGGCAGCAACTCAGCAATAAACGATGACCAAAACGACGACAATAAACAATAAACAATGATCCCACAACCAATGGTGTGCACTCCTGAATTCAAATACTAGAAGCACAAACACAAAACAGGTGGGCGTAATTATAAGAAGTGTCCAATCAGGCAAGGCAGGAAAAAGGCGGGGGGACAGGTGGTGGGTCGCCGGCGGGACCCCTCCGGGTGTCGTATATGTGTGTATACATATATATGCACACTGTATGTGTGTGTATGTATGTATGTACTGCATGGATATGTGTATGTGCACACTATGTGTATGTATACGTGTACGAATACGTGTATGTGTATATCTATGTATGTATATATACATGTATGTGTGTGTATGTATATATTTATATATATATATATTTTTTAATATTATTATTTTCCTGTATTTTTGCTCATTTTGCTCTGACTGTTCTGGTTGTTGCTGAAATTGTGATTATCACGCTTGTTTATAATATGGTTGAAATATGTTTGTGAGGTTCTTCTGCACCCTTTCTTATATCCCCCACCCGTCCCCTTTCAGGTCAGGTCCGGCATCGAAATGTGGTGCAACAAAATTCATAATCAAAGCAGTCAAATGTCAAGGGAGGTGCATTTGGATTATGAAGTTTCCCTTGGCAAAGCAATTTTGCTCAGCATTTAAAGGCAGCTTGACTCCCATTCAGCTGTTATGATGCTGGACAAGACAAAAAAAATAAAAAATACTGTATCTACTCAGCTCACCGGACGCTAGTAGTAGTGTGCATTTTGCACTGTTGGATTCTATGTTATCATGTCTACACAGAGCTCCTAAATGCAAAAAGAAGACCAAAAACATTGAGTAAGCAGTTTATTGCAGACAAGAATTTCGGTGGAATAGGCTGATCAAAAGTGTGCCCTGACACCACCTTCATTTGGGCCGAGGATTGTCCTGTGTCTCGACGGACAGCCAGCCAGATCCTGCGGCCAGTGACTACAAGCTTTTTGGTCCGTAACCCTCAGGATCTTTTGAAGAAGTTTGAAATAACTTACGTCATCCAATCTCAGCAGCAACGGCATGCTGCGAGGGGCGTTGCTTGTGCTGCTCCACAATCAGACACGTTCAAAGAGAGAAAGCTTTTTTGCTTTTGCCATCAGTAGATCATGACATTGTCAATAACTAGACCATAGAAGATGACCGTGAATCCACATTACAAGATTTGGGCTTTTAAAGGTTGTGGTCTAACAAATTTGAATGGCTGATGAACAGCCTATTTCACTTCAATGTTTTTTTTGCAATAAATTGCTTTTTCATAACCTTTTGGGTCTCACCCCCATTTATTCTTGAAACTCTAGTTAGAACCTTCTCAAGATCCATCAGTCCACCGCAAATTCTTGCAATTTTTTTGCATGGTCTTAAAATTCTGATGAGGAGTGTATTAGTATAAATGTGCTGTTCCTGAGTTGTTAGCTGAATCCTAACAACTGAATGCTAATGCACAATAAAATTTGATTCAATGCAACAAAAAATGAGTTTTATGAAGATAATGAGATGATACTGCTGACTTTTGAGGTTTTGCACAGTCAGAGTGGTGTTAATAAACCATATTATTTATTTTAATCTCATTGGATCTCATTGCACTGCGTACCCTTTTTTTGTGGGGTTAAATGTACAAAGTGCTCCTAACGAGTTGAGACTCACCAATGAAAGACACGTTACGACTGATGGTAATGAAGACCGGATCGTAGAGCGTACCCATTGCTTCAGCGTGGACCCAAAAATGCAGAGGATTTTCTTGAACAGATCCGAGTCATGCTACTGGGCCACTGAATTGATTTGTTGTTTGCAGCTGTTCTTACCCTGCTGCCTTCAAAGCATTGTTGGCATGGCATTGTACCAGTAGGACCTTCCGACGGAGGTCTGCCTAACGTACTGGCCAGCTTACAGAACACCATCTTAGACATCATTCAAAATGAATTATACCTTTAAAGAAGACCAGTAAAGAAAAGCTGACAGCCAAGCCAGTATGGACGACAAGAGATGCAGACCTCACCAAGGCCAAATGACTCCTCTTGTATCACCAAAAAAGATCTGCATCTAACGTGATCGTGTAAACACAATGATGTTATCAAATAGCAAATGTAGAAAAACTGCGATTGACTGGCGACCAGTCCAGGCTGTACCCCGCCTCTCGCCCAAAAGTCAGCTGGGATAGGCTCCAGCATACCCGTGACCCTAATGAGACAAGCGGTATAGAAAATGAATGAATGAATTTCATTGTAGGGAAAAATACTGATGTTACATTTTTATGCCAATATCGGCATATCGGCCCACCAATATTATCGGACATCACTAGTAAAAAAAAATAAAAAAAAGATTTACTACTACACGTTTGCCCTCGCCCATAAACACATTATAATAGGACCCCCTGTGAATGTAACTTGTTCCAACGACCTTACAGTAGACGGCCTTGAAACTCTGCTTCCTAACTCACATCGTACACACCTTGTCTGCCAAACAATAAGACGTGATAGCAGGAGGGAAGCGTGTTACCAACTTCATAGCTTCATATTTAGAGAGGATTCAAACCCCTCTAGATTCTATTTGATTAAAAAGTGACGGGATAAATATAACCATCCCCTCCCAGTCATCCACTACCGCAAAATGCAGTTCTGCGGGACCATTAAAAAGGTAAATGAATAGTGGTTCTGTTGCATGTCTTAGGCAGGTTTGCAGTCTATGCAAGGTCGGTGGGTCAAAACCTCCTCAATTGGTCTGATGTCTTATTTTTGGTTGGTACCCGGAGTCCAACACGGCATCAGTCAGTGTGTTAGGAGAGGATGGCAGGAACCCATGTGACCCTGTACAGGTCATCCGCACTAGCCCAGCGCTTTGCAGCGGCTCGCCGGGCATCCTTGAAGCTGTCATCACACAGTCTGGAAATAGCCTGAACCAGGAGGTAGGAACGCAGTTTCACTTAACGAATTCCTGGCATTTTCACAGTGTTGTTGGCATGTTATTGCCGTGCTATTATAATCGTAACGGTTTAATAAATTTAACATGAATACATTTTACACGGGAATACTATATGCATCTAAATAGAATGTTATTGGTGAATTATTGTCATTGTCTATCTCACCTCCAGTTTTCGGGCCTTGTGGCGGCTGAGGGGTTCCAGGGGTATGCTGAGGTTGTTGGCCTCTGAGAGCGAGCGCAGTTCAAAGTAATACTTGACGTAAACACTGGAGGGCACATTGATGTTGAACTGCAGAAGCTCCAGGAAGTGACGCTCAAGCTCGTTCCTGGTGGGAAGAAGGTGTTGTGCGCGTCACGTGATCGCGTGTGGCTCAGAATGTGATCAAAACGAGGCGTGTCACATACATGTCATCCACCGCCATGTCTTTGAGGATCTGACAGTAGTCCACGTTCCACACGGCCTGATCATCCCACACTTTGGAAGCCAGCAAGACAGCGCCCAGCACCATCCTCTTCCACGTGCCTGGACTCATGGAGATGTCTGCATATGTCAGCAGCCTCTCCAGGTACACCTACACATTTGAAAACAACATACAGTGCTGTCACTTTACTGCTATCTATTCATGGTGGTGGCGGGACTCCTGTTATCATCTAATTTCTATTATTGGTTGTGATGCATTTGCATGTAATTGTTATTAACGGAATAACGTGGGAGACAAAAAGTGAGTAGAAAACATGCAAAGCACAACAGATATGTTTCGAACTACAAATGAACCGTCTCCTGGGGCTTTTTTTTGTCCATTTTTTTCAGTGTCACTAACGTGATAGTGCTTTGAGATGGAAAAGGAGCCCACAGCAGAACCCAAGGCTCTTTGATGCTGTAATTGATGCTGTAAAGAAGTGGTCCCCAAACCTTTTTGGGCCCACGGACCGGCTAGTCCAGTGGACTAGGGTTGAGGTGTTGGAAAGTCTTTTAGTGCGGCCTTGTTCTGCTGTAGTTTTATTGTGTAATTTGCCCAGTTTGTGATGTAATTTCCTGCTAATTAGTTTTTTTGGACACAACTGGTCCAGTACAAACCGTTACATTGTAGTTTTCCACCAATGTATAATTATAACATGTTCTGGTATATGTTTATTTTCATGCTACACCGTCAATCAAGCGTTGGTCACGCATCCATGCTTCGGTAATGTAATTACTTAGTTTACCGTTAGAGGGCTTCAGAGACCACCATTCTTTCAAGGCTAACGCTGTGTATTGTATTGTGTTGTATTGTCTTCCAATACAAAGGTTATCTATAATTTCATGTAATAATACCATCCATTTTCCACCGCTTATCCGGGTCCGGGTCGCGGGGGCAGCAGCTTCAGTAGGGAAGTCCAGACTTCCCGGTCCCCGGCGACCTCTTCCAGCTCCACCGGGAGGACACCAAGGCGTTCCCAGGCCAGCTGTGAGACATGGTCCCTCCAGCGTGTCCTAGGTCTTCCCGGGGGCCTTCTCCCGGCTGGGCATGCCCGAAACACCTCACCAGGGAGGCGCCCGGGAGGCATCCGGACTAGACGCCCGAGCCACCTCAACTGGCTCCTCTCGATGTGAAGGAGCAGCGGCTCTACTCTGAGCTCCTCCCGGATGGCCAAGCTCCTCACCCTATCTCTTAGGGTGAGTCCAGCCACCCAATGACCTCAGCATGTAATAATACGTACTATAAAATGTACATCTTCTTCTTTTCCTTACGCCTTATACCCGCTTATCCCTTCAGGGGTCGCCCAGCGAATCAATTTTCTTCGGGATAGTTTATTATTAGTATGCCTAATCTATGTTACACTTTCCGCACCCATACTCTTTGACCGG
Source organism: Oostethus manadensis (assembly GCA_024372805.1). NCBI lineage: Eukaryota > Metazoa > Chordata > Actinopteri > Syngnathiformes > Syngnathidae > Oostethus > Oostethus manadensis. The sequence continues at coordinate 1,105,026 of QODF01000022.1, read as the reverse complement.
GGTCTCTGTCTTAAGATACCATCGAATCATCATCCCCCCTTCAGAGCTGGCTGATATCGGGGATTCTTGTGCCTGTTGTGAGATAATTCAAACCTGTAATAAAGGCCTGTTGTTCCGGGTGGTCTTTGTGCGTCTCACTGAACATTACAGTAACATTACTGACATCTAGTGAGCATTACAAAATACTACATTTCGTCATGCGTCTTTTAAATGCCTTGTATTTGTATTTTTAAAAATACTCTACATTTGCTCAAGTATGCATTATTCTGACTATTAATAGGCTGTATTCAACCATGAAAAAGGATCATTAATAAATTCATATATTTTTGAAAAACAATGATAGAAATTGGAAGTTTGAGTGGAGCAGGACTGCACAGAACTTTCTGCAATGCTGCCAAAGCTGAATAAACCCACCAGATAGAAGACAAACTGCCATGTTCTCGTACTTGAACAAACACACCAATACCTTGTAACTCAAAGATGCGTTACAATACATTAAAGAATAAAAATAGCACAAAATTTACAGAATAAAATCAAAAATTAAAAGCAATTTTAAACAAATAAGTTTTAAGTTCTTTCTTGAAGGTGGGGAGCTCAGAGCAGTCACGGAGGGGTTTAGGCAGAGAGTTCCAGAGGGTGGGGGCAGCGATGGAAAAAGGTCTGTGCCCCCAGGTTCGGAGCTTGGTCCTACAAGGCAGGGACAGAAGGTTGGAGTTGGAGGAGCGGAGGGAGCGAGATGGAGTGTAGGTCTGTGAGGTAAGGAGGGGCCAGGTTATGGAGTGCTTTAAATGTAATGAGAAGGATTTTAAAGTGGATATGCTGCAGGACAGGGAGCCAGTGGAGCTTGAGGAGGACGGGGGTGATGTGTTCACGGGAACGTGTGTGGGTGAGGAGCCGAGCGGCGGAGTTCTGAAAGTACTGTAATCTGTTGAGGGTTTTTGATGATGTTCCATAGAGAATGCTATTGCAATAGTCGATTCTGGTTGTGATAAACGCGTGGATGAGAGTTTGAGCAGCAGAGAAGGTAAGTGATGGATGGAGACGAGCTATGTTTTTGAGGTTAAAAAAAGCAGTCCAGGTTATGTGCTTTACGTGAGGTTCAAATGAAAGAGTGGGGTCGAGGAGACAACCAAGATTGTCGCTGTTTAATTTGAGGAAGTTGTGATTCATCCAGTTTTTGATGTCTGTTAAGCAGTGGGTGAGAGTGGAGTAGACGCTGGGGTTGATGGATGTTTTGGAGATGTAAAGTTGGATGTCGTCAGCGTAGCAGTGAAAGCGGAGACCATGACGACGAATAATGTTGCCGAGGGGGAGGATGTAAAAAATGAAGAGCAGAGGACCAAGCACCGAACCCTGCGGGACACCCTGCTGCAGGGGAGCTTTGGAGGAGGAGCAGTGGTTGATATGGAGGAACTGTTGCTGTTACATGTCAATTAACAATGCCAAACTTTAGCGATGATGCCAAAGGTCAGATTAATTCGCTTTTCATTATTGATAATGTGGAAAACATTAAATCTGAGGAAATAGTTTCCTGTGAAACAGATTGTATTTGATGTGATCGTACCAGCGTGACGATGGCACACTCGGACGCCAGCTGAGCGGCACAGAAGAGCGTACGCACAAAGCGATAGATTTGCCTCTGCTCAGGGTCACGCTGATTGTAGTCTGGCGGTACTTGGGATCTCTGCAGGAGAATTCGGATGGAAGATTGAGAGAAACCCGGTGCATCTAATGCAGACAAAAGTGGATGTCTCACTGAAAGAGGATGAAGCTTCTCATCGAAAATGTTGAGTGGTGTTGTTCCATCTTCCTCCCTGGAAGCAGACACGCGTCATCACATCCCAGTGTAGACGGGGAAACACATTCACAGTGTGTATGACAAACAAAGCTGATGAGGAAATCCAACACAAGAGCTGCGTCACCTGTTTTTTATGTGGTAGTAAATGGCCAGCGCCACGCTGCAAAAAGCCACAAGCGTGTTCAAATGAATCGCATTTAGTGTCAAAGATTTGATTGATGTGCTACGGTACCATTTGATGGTGTTTTTGAGGTGTGGCCTACTGACTGTGTTCTCGTCAAGAAAGATGGTGGAGCAGGAACTGTACTTGCACCTTGTGATAGGACCGTACTGACCCACACACACACCAGCATTAGACTGCTAGTGACAGCCGTCAGTCAGCGTGTGATGATGATACTCACGTAACGTATAAAGTGTATCCTTTGATTTTCGGGCACTGCATAGACAACGGCAGCCTGGTCACTAAATTAACTTAAACACTGCAAAAACTTCAGCACTTCAGCCTCAAAAGCGAGATCAAATGTACTTTCATGGTCCACTTACATGCTCCATATCATACCTCAGCAACACGGCTGCAGGCTCGCAAAGGTAAATTTAGCAAACTTTGCCGAAATAAAAGTTTTAAAGGTACTGTTTAGTGCGTCAGTGAAAAGTGGTTGAAATTTGATGTGCAAACATCTCACCATCACTGAGGGACTTGCTGAGGAACATGGTGCTGGTCTGTGGATGATCTGCAGGACTGAACAAGTCCAACCCTGTCAAGACATGAGAGATTGTGGAAGCAGTGTTTCTCACCGGACTGCAATTTATTAGTGGATGGGGGCTTCAGGGGCTAGATCCATTTCACGCAGATTGTAACGTTGCTGCTTGATGTGTTAGCACAAACTCATTATTCCCACATAGTAGCAGCCTCCGGGGCCAAATATGAGGCCAAAGACAAGCAGGAAAAATACCCTACAGTAGTTTGTGTGTGCGTTGTGGGAGAAAGTTAACACACGTACACAACTACGGAGCATTCAAGAACCGTCGAACAAAGTGAGACGAATCAATGCTCCAAAACAACATAAACACAAAACATTGTTGAATAAAATAATGGCCCGTATTTCCAAAGATGATACGCATTTACAGTATATAAAATCTGTTTCGTTTCCCACGGTGCTATTTGGCTCTGCCCACAGACCAGGACCGGGTTTCGGCCTCCTGGCTTGGGACCACTAGGCTAGGTGACATAGTTTTCTAATTTGCATAATTGACCATAATGCATGTTAATGTGATTTTTATGGATGCTGTGGGAAACAAAAAGGGATTTTTTTTTAAAAACTTGCTAGATTTGTGGCTGGTCACTCTTTCTCCAAAACAGAATCTGCAGGGGTTTGAATGCTTGTACATTGGCAACACCGGTCGCTCCCGCTATGTCTTTCTATTCTCTGGCAGACCACGTGTGTAGGACGTGTGTTAGGGAGGAGAGTTACAAGGCCATCTACTGTACGAAACAGTCCCATGATAATATGTTTACGCGTGAGGGCAAACAGGTAATGCCATACCTATTGGTTGCGGTCCAAATGTATTTGTGGTGGGCCGCCACAAATACATGCATGGGAAACACTATGTAAGGTTCATGTAACCTAACATGGATGTGGATGACCTCCTCTTTGATAGTAAGATGCTGCATGTTAGTGATTTTACTTATTTTTGCTTCATTTGGCAGGTGCAACATTTTGGAGCCTTTAGCTCCTCCAGTAAACTTTAATGAAGACGGCTGCTCGCTGAAAGATGAGATGCTTTTCAATAATACATGAACAAGACAACACCTACTCACAAATAAGTCTACTATTGCCACCACTCCCTCCTCTTCCAATTGGCATGTTTGTTTCACTAAGAAACTCTTTTTTTTCTGTTTACATCCAAAGTGTTGTTTATCTTTGTCCTACCTTCAAAACGGATCAGAACCAGTTGACAGTGTCATGTGACACCCACACAGGCAGCTTTATCAAAAAAGACAGATGTCCCCTCTGCCGCCCCCTTTCAGACTACAATGTAGTTAGTTCTTTTGGTTTAGTACTTTGTGTCAAACATTGAGTCCGTCGAGATAAGACAAAATGATCCAGCATGGAGGTTTTAACACAATCTGTACAGTCTAAATATTAAGACCATGGCGTGTGTTTCAGGAAGTGGTGCGTTCACGTTACCATCCATATTCTCTCTGTCGCTGATGTGCTGCAGTGTGCTTTCAGTCTCCCCCAGGCTTGGTTCCGGTTCTGCTTGGTACTCCTCCAGCCTAGAGTGAACTTTCCTGTGAAGCTTCGGTGTGGAGGGAACACAGCAAGAGGCCATACCCCCCATTTTCAAGTCCCTGGGGCCTTCTTTTCACCGTAAGTTGAAACTTAAGGTCACGGGACCCACGGATCCCCGGACAATCACTGATGCGAGTACGGTGCGTCCTCAGAAGGAGCAGTAGCAGCCATGGGTGCTGGTGATCCACACAGGGGAGCAAAAGGATCCTTGGATTTCCTCAACATCCTGTCAGCATCCTCCTGATCCGTGACTGTGGAAGCTGTGGATTCTGTCACATTCTGTTGTTGAAGGTAACTTTTTAGATTATATTCAATTTTTCATAACTTCAACAATATGTTCATATATTATGTGAGGTAAACGTGCATGGCAGTGGTAAGACTGAGGTGTAATGTGGTACTCACGTTAGTTCTTTCGCTAGAGCTTGGTTAAATGACAAGACAAATGGCGACCTCTGTTGGTGAGTTGGTGATAGTGCATGTATTTATTTTATTGTAAATGGCATAAACTCAAACATGTATGATTATGCCAGTGAGTCCCAAACTTTTTTACTTATTTTCAGCGCCAAGGCGCTTCATTATTAAAGCCGCAGGGTTGTAAGGGAGAT
>QODF01000022.1:981113-1099255 GCA_024372805.1 Oostethus manadensis | reverse complement strand
GATCGATCTACGTTCCCACCCTCACCTATGGTCATGAGTTATGGGTCATGACCGAAAGAACGAAATCGCGGATACAAGCGGCGGAAATGAGTTTTCTCCGTAGGGTGGTTGGACTCACCCTACGAGATAGGGTGAGGAGCCGCTGCTCCTTTACATCGGGAGGAGACAGTTGAGGTGGCTCGGCCATCTAGTCCGGATGCCTCCCGGGCGCCTGGTTAGGTGTTTCGGGCATGCCTAGCTGGGAGAAGGCCCCGGGGAAGACCTAGGACACGCTGGAGGGACTATGTCTCACAGCTGGCCTGGGAACGCCTTGGTGTCCTCCCGGTGGAGCTGGAAGAGGTCGCCGGAGACCGGGAAGTCTGGACTTCCCTACTCAGACTGCTACCCCTGCGACCCGGACCCGGATAAGCCGAAGAAAATAGAATGGAATAAAAAATGTTCATGGTAGCTCGCGCCCCCTATCATAACGCCCTACACCCATAGAAGTCGCGCCCCTCCAGTTTGAAAACCACTAGATTATGCCGATATACAATATGCAGACATTGTCCAACTATCAAGTTCCGATTTTGTTAACAACCTATGCAGATGCTGATATGTGTAACATCACATATCTCCCGTCGTGGATTTAACATGTATCTGTTGTGAAGCTAATTGATAAAGCATCAGCAATTAGCTTCTCGACGAGGCTGTAAACAGCATTGTACCACTTGGGTATGCCGACATCTGAGAAATACTTGCAATTGGGCTTGGCAAGTGAGGCTCAAGGAACTTCACAATTCGGTGAATCCGGTATCTTGCATGATAGAAGTGGGCTGGTTATCCAGTGCTATACACTCAATGGTTTTCCGGTGAATGGCTTTTGCCCTGGGAATTGGAAGTATTGAATGAAGATGTGTTGGTTCCGCGTCACATAACCAACCCAAAGCTTAATATCCGAAGAGACACCACAGACATGACGTTAGTCTGGCACAGAGAGAGCAAGCTTTTTACTAGTGTCCATAGGTACTGATACTGATATTTACAGTATCGGACATCCCTAATTGTGTTACCTATCGCAGTGGTTATTTTCTTGGAGTAGTTTTGTTTTCTTTGTTGTCTTTTTGTTTCGTTCCTCTTATGGCGCTATTTTGTGGATGCACGATTAATGTCCAGTTTGACCCTTGGTCCACACCGTAGTTTGAGAAAGCAACAGTGACTGTAGTGCCACAAGTGGGGAAAAAATATAAAGTGCTACAAAAAAAAAAAAAAAGAAAGCCACACAGCTCCTTGGCATATTTAAAAAATGAAGTGTAAAAATACACTTTACAGCTTAATGATTCCTGTACAGTATACACTTCATAATACTCTATAATACAGTACAGTAATGTAGTTAGAATTGCAGTACTGTACAATGACCACTAGAGGGCGACCTTGACTGCCATGCAGGCTGTTAACATGTGAGTGAGTGGAAAATTCCACTCTGGTCGAAATAATAATAAGGTCAATAAAATAAATTGAGAAGAAACAATAGATGTACTGGCATTAATATCAAAATTGTTTAAAAATGTTTAAAAAAGCATGTCTTTGAAGCTGCAGTAGAGTTAATTTGCATATATCATAAGTCAATATCATCATTAAAATCAAATGAATGAAGTGAGGCGTTGATAGACGTACACAATTGTCAGTGTTTGTTTAGAAGTGCGTTGGTTAGTTTAGCGGTCGCAGAGGAATAAACATATAAAAGCAGGCTTTGTGCCTCATGAAGCGTGCAAATCCCATTTTAATCGAGAAAAAGTTATTTCCTGCATCATCCATTCCACCACACTACAGCTCCCTCGTTGCCACGGAAACCACTCAGCATCCTTTGTAGAAAAATAACACCTTTTTATTCACGTTCAACTCCTCATTGTGGTACCGTAGAGTTGTACAAACATATTGAATTATTGAATTAAACATATTAGTACATTCATACATCCGAAGTGAGCATTTTTATCTGAACATACAGGGGTATGAAAGTGTTGTGATTTATTGATTTTTTTGCATGTTTGTCACTTAAATGTTTCAGATCATCAAATAAATGTGAATATTAGTCAACACAACTGAACACAGAATGCAGTTTCTAAAACGAAACTTTTTATTATTAAGAGAGAATCTAGAGAACCAAACAGAAAAAGGACAATGTGTTTAAAAATGCAAAAATATTTTAGATTTAATGATGACAAAAATAAATTTAACCAAGGCTGCAACTGAAAAATAAACAGAGTTTGGGTCCAACTTGACTGAGGTCAACTGAACAACAACTGAACTCAAACAAACCGACTTTTCCAGCAAAGAAGCACAGGATGCTTAAATAGGGGTAAATGCACCTAAACATGACAAGAGGGAGGCATAACCTCTTTGAGCAAACAAAACAAAAGGATAACTTAGCTAAATTAACATATTAAGAAAGTAAAGTAAATAACTAACGTAGCACAAAATAAGAAGTGAACTTTCCCCCCCTTGGTCCATTGGTTCATGATTTGGTCCATGCATTCAAAATGCCCTCCAGCCCTTTGGTCCACTATTTTGGCAGCACCCCAGAAGACACAAGCGTGTACTGTAAGTAAATCATATTCAGACAAGTAAACCAAAATGTGCACCTTTTAGTACTAGTGACTAAACAAAACAGCATGCATAGTGTGGATTTGAACTATTAATGAAAATACTAACACAAAAAGTTTGGGGTGGAGAAGTGTCCACCACACACTCCCCCTCCTCGGAAGGCTCGCTGGCAAGGCGGGACAGGTAATCAGCAGTGGCATTCTCCTTGCCTGGGACGTGATGCACCTCAAACTGGGGTTGCATCGCCAGGCACCGGCGGGTTAGCCTGCCATTTGTGTCCTTCATCCGCTCCAGCAATTTGAGTGCTTTCTGGGAATCCAGGCCCCATTTAATTGCCAGACAATCCGTCTGCATGGTGAAATAGCGAGTTTCCCTGGGATAGAGTTTTCGGCTGATGACGGCAATTGGATGGCGGTCATTTGGGGGTCCCTAGAGCAGCACAGCACCAAGACTTTTATCTGATGCATCAGTTTGTAGAACAAACACCTGCTCAAAGTCAGGAAAGTGGAGAACAGGATCTCCGCTTAGGGCCTGCTGAATATCTCTGAATGCTTCCCTGGCTTCTTCAGACCACAGCAGAGCGTTGGGGCCCCGAAGATCGGTCATGTGTGTAAGTAGAGAAGCTCGGGCAGAGTAAGTTGGAATGAATCTGTGCTACCAACCAGACATTCCCAGGAAGGATTTGAGTTGCTTTTGTGTCTGTGGAAGGGGGCAGGACTGGATGGCCTCAACCTTCCAAATTTGTGGCTTCACACGTCCACCTCCGATGACAAAGCCCAAGTACTCCGTCTCCTTCTGGGCAATGGCGCACTTTGCTGGATTCACAGTCAAACCAGCATTCTGGAGACTCTCAAAGACAACCTCCAAGTGTTGCAGGTGTTCTTTCCAGCTATGGCTGTACTCAATGACGTCATCCAGATATGCCGAGGCAAAATGTGCCACTGAGGCCTCTGAGTACCTTGTCCGTGAGGCGCTGGAATGTGGCAGAAGCCCCGTGAAGTCCAAACGGCATCACCCTGAAGTGATAAGGCCCCCACGGAGTTCTGAAGGCGGTCAGCTCTCTGGATCTGGAGGAGAGTGGAACCTGCAGTGGTGAGGTATTCAGAAGTTGGATAGGAATCAAACTTAGAGATTGAATTGAGATAATGGAAGTCAATGCAAAACCAAACGGTGCCATCCTTTTTAGGGACAAGCACAATTGGATTGCACCACTCGCTTGGTGAAACCTCTGATTCCAAGGGAAAGCATCAGCTCAATTTCTTTTCTGAGTGGCAGCAGACTTTCATACGATAGCTCGTTCGTTTTGGAGCAGCATCCTCTTTTAAGGCTACGTCATGAGTTATTACAGTGGTATAGCCAAGGTTCCCCTGGAACACCCCTCACCTCAATTGCTACCTCGACGGTCCAAATTGGGCACTGAGGCTAATGGGACGGGCAACTGCTCTTCCTCGAGCTCTTCATCTTCCACACTCCATATGACACATCCTTGATCAGTAAGTATCTCCTGAGGAAACCCAACCCTTGAGAACAACTGCACTAAACAGAAGGCTACATTTTTCACTTTGACAGTCTTTAGAGGAAACATTTCTGGATGTATAGTTGGGTAATCAGTCACTACCAGCATAAAGCGGTTACCACTTTTACTTTTTTCCACAGATCCCATGATATCCAGACCAAGGCGCTGAAATAGTGTAGAGGACATTTGAATGTAGGATGGGGTCAGGACCAGGGAGTGAAGTCCAAAGAGAGGGCAGCGAAGAACGGGGAGCTGTTGGTGGAGAGGTTGACACTGAACTAGGGAGTGAACCTACATTGATAGACCTAGCTAACCTTCTTAAAACCCATACAGGACCACAGCAAGCTAAAGCGGCCCATTGGCATAGAGAAGTGGCTAAGCAAGAACAGAAATTTAAAGAACTACAAAACCAGTTTGCCCAATTCAAACGGAGGTTTAAAATCAAACCACTCCCACTGTGCAGCCAAGAACATCCGTCGAGCCAAACCTGCATGGCTGTGTGAAAATGCGATTGCCCCCTAAACCTAATAACTGGTTGGGCCACCTTCAGCAGCAACAACTGCAATCACGTGTTTGGGATAACTTGCAATGAGTCTCTTACAGGGCTGCGGAAGACTTTAGACCCACTCATCTTTGCCATCCATCCATTTTCTTCCGCTTATCCGAGGTCGGGTCGCGGGGGCAGCAGCCTAAGCAGGGAAGCCCAGTCATCCCTCTCCTACTTCGTCCAGTTCCTCCCGGCAGATCCCAAGGCGTTCCCAGGCTGGCCTGGGTCTTCCCCGAGGTCTCCTACCGGTCGGACGTGCCCTGAACACCCCCCCAGGGAGGCGTCCGGGGGGCATCCTAATCAGATGCCTGAGCCACCTCATCTGGCTCCTCTCAATGCGGAGGAGCAGCGGTTCTACTCCGAGTTTCTCCCGGATGACAGTGCTTCTCACCCTATAAGGGAGAGCCCAGCAACCCTGCGGAGAAAACTCACTTTGGCCGCTTGTACCCGCGATCTTGTCCTTTCGGTCCATACCCAAAGCTCATGACCATAGGTAAGGGTAGGAACGTAGATCGACCGGTAACCTGAGAGCTTTGCCTTTTGGCTCAGCTCCCTCTTCACCACGACAGACCAGTGCAGAGTCCGCATCACTGCAGACGCCGCACCAATCCGCCTGTCCATCTCGTGTTGCGGAATGCTTAATTTCTCTCCTAAAAAAACATTTAATTTAAAACTGCATTTTGTGTTCAGTTGTGTTGTCATTGACACATTTTTTAAAGTTGTTTGATGATCTGAAGCATTTTGTGACCAACATGCAAAAATAAGAAGAAATCAATTATACTAAATATGTACTTTACTGTGTATATACTAATACAATATTATCTTGGAGATTTATAAAGTATCTATCTCTATGGTGGCTATAATTCATCTTTAAGAACAATTAATGAAGACTCGGAAACATCACATTCGAATATTTTATTAGATAAAGACAACGCAAAACAAGAAAGTGGACTCAGAAGACGACGAAGGCTGGTGATAAGAACTTTGTCTCCTGACACAAAAATGTCATGTCTACACACTTGAATATATTGCCGCCCTCTAGCCACAAAATCAACTTTATTTACATCACAAGGAAAACAAAATTTACAAAAGAAGAACTGGGGCTGTTCTGTTTAAAAAGTATAAAACCTCATTAATGATGATAATGAATCTGATGCTTTGAGTGTGATTGGTTGTGCTTTGTTGGATGAGCGGCTGCGACCAGCAGAGCGGACTTTGTTAATTAAAGCAACAATATGTCGAAATTTAAGCTCAAGATAACACCTTCAAAAACATTAAATGCTATGCCAGTTGAATAGTAGCTCGCTGGGTTGCCGTGGCAACCCCCACATAACCTGCTTTAATGCTGGGTATGTTGATGGACCGGCGAGGACACGTGGTGTTTTGTGAGTGTTAGCAGTACTGTTAAGAGCTATTTGATGGTAATTTCAACACGGATGGATACTGTTAGCATTTAGCACATAGAGCTTATAGCTTTGCTTACTTTCTGATGGTGGTGTTCCTGTATCGTGTACAACAATGGCTTTTGAATTCAATCACAGCTTACATCTGCAGGGACCAACAAAAATAAATGCCAATTATTCCTTGCTGCTGCTTTTAAAATGAACTCTTGCTCCTTCCGGTCTCTTGGCGTCTTCAGTGTGAGTGGACTGACACACAAAACCATCAGAGAGTGAAGTGTAAATAACACAAAAGGTGTGTTCAGGTGCCGCATGACGTGACTAAGCGTCTCCTGTGTCTCACTGTACAATAACAGAGCGTGGGACGCTTTTTGAGTTCCTCTGTGTGAAAAAAGCCACAAGAGACAATGAAGAGAACTGTAGAAGCTGGATCATTCCTGGCTTTCCCGGGACACACGGGAGGGGCGCGGGATGCAGCATGAGAAAGGCCTGAGCGAGTAGACGCAGTCACAGCGGGTTGAAGGGCGGCAGATGGCGGGTGGGAGCGCACGCTTACTCCGCCTTGTGGCAGTAAATGTCCTTCAGAGCCTTCAGCTCCTCGATCAGCGTCTTGTTTTGGTTCTCCAGCACAGCCACACGGTTTTCCAGACATTTCACGTACTCTTTCTTTTTCCTGCGGCACTCCCGTGCTGCCTCCCTGGGGAAGATGAGAAGAGGTGGAGTTGGTTATAGCAATATCCGTTGAATGCGGCAACTAGTGGCCTGGCTTGCACACCACGGCATGCTGTTGGGGAAAGTGGCAGTGTGAACTACAAAAATGTGTCTGCGGTGACTGAGAACTTCTTACCTGTTTTTCATGAGCCGCACTTCCCTCTTACGCGTGATCTCCTCGGCGTGGTGGGACGATGGGCTTTGCGTGGCGCTCGGCGACGGTGCCATCACAATGCTGTGGCCCAAGCCTGTGTTGGGCGAGCGCAGCTGGTAGGCGGGGATGTCTCCCGTGGCGGCTAAGGGCACAGGATGCATCTTTAAGTCGATAGGTCTCATTAGAATATCTTTATGACATAGCATACCGACTTGAGGCAAGAGCTTGTGTTTGTATATTTGCAGGATGATGCCACAATAACCAATTTCCACTAAACTTTAGTTTTTTATAATATTTAGCTTTATACAGTATGTGTGTTTTTAAGATGGCAGATTTACTTCCTGTTTCACGGAGGAAGGGCGTTGCTCCTGTTGTGTATGTGTGTTACACATACAGTTCCCCACTATTTGTGTGGGTTACTGTCTAAGACTTGTGAATAGGGAAACACTGCATCTACTCCCTACACACGTGAGTATAATGGCCGTATAGTGGTGCAGTGAAATATATGTTCATTTAGCTACTTTATACTTTACATGCACCGTGTATTATTCAGTCCTTTTCAGGACAGAAAACCAATTTCTGTAGCTGCATCTTTACCCAGATTCTCACCATGCACCACCACTCTGTAAAGAGTTTAATAGAAATGATGTAATTTTTTTATGTAACCAATGTAACCCTGACCAATGGACATCTGAGCAATACTGTACACTAACTGCAAAGATAAGATGCTTCATTTTTATTCAGTTTTGTGGGGGCGGGGGGGTTTAAACTTCATATTTTATGTTTTTTTGGATAGGTGTTAAATGGATGAGTCAGCAGTTTGACGTTGCTGAAAACTTTCCTGTCTTGCCTGCTTGTCCTCACACACACACACACGCACACACACACGCACACTCAGATAACAGACGGCAGTGCTGACGTCAGCGAGTGCGTCTCACTCGCCTCTCTACATTCCGTCCCGCCTGCCGGGGCCGTGTTCCAGGAAACCCTGGTGACGTCAAAGCGGCAAATATCTTCAGTCCCAACCCCCTCCGCCCGCTCTCTCGCCATCCTGCCTGACAACCACGAAACCAGTACTTTCATTCACTTGTTGCCGGCGAAAGGCAACACTCCCAACCACGTCCCCTTTTTGTCGCCAATAAACTGCACGGCCAGCAATGTTCTGCTTAACTAGCTAGTTCACTCGTTTGCTAACACAGGAGCACAAACGAACAGCTCGCATGTCACGCAAGTGCAGAACTTTGGAAAGTTGCTAAGATGCTAGCTGGCTACCGCTGCGCACAAGAACCGGGATAAGAAGGAAAACGGTAAGAATAACGAAGAGGAAGTTGAGCGAGTCGTGCTAAGAGTTTACCTGACTCGGTCTCATCCCCTGTGACGGCCATGTTAGAGCTCCAGCGATCCAGAGCAGAGCAGAGCACGGGTAACTACTCTACAAGTAGTCCGTCTGCTGTGACCCTCTCCCGGTTTAAAGTCCAAATGACGCCTCGCTCCGTCTGGACGGTCAGGATTACAATTACCGGCATTGGCGTCACCGTGACGTCACCACCGTCCGCTGAAGTCAGTGAAGACGCGCTGGGCTAAAGCCACGCCCCCTCCTACTCACCCCACCGCGCACAAGGGGGAGGGGACGATCGTATTTTTAGAAACAATGACGCAACTGGAGAACCTCGACAAACACCAGGCAGCGCTGATTGGTTAGTTCTATAGAAGAAGGCTGGGCTAACGACACATTAACCTTTGAGTTACTTGTGTCATACAAAAGCTCTAAACTTTTTAATTTTATATTTTACTTATGTTCATTTTGCGTTTTATGTCTATTTTTACTATGTGTAGCAGTAATGCTTCTTTACACAAAAGAAAAGTGCTCATTTGATGTTTTTGTCTTGAAACACCAAACAAATTAAGTCTGGTATTATTGTATAAAATATATCTAAACTGTATAACGGACTACAGTTGAACAAGCACAATAAAATGTTGTGCATTAATACCTGAAAACGGAGCATTATTATCCTTCTAGAAGATTTTTACCTTGGCGCTCATTAAATTGTGTACTTAATGAAGTGGCCAGTGTGTGTTCTTTAGGTGACTATTAGCAAACAGAGCATTCTCCCTCGTGAGAAGAAGCATCTAACAAGATGAAATTACTATAATCATAGAATATAATTATTAATCATAATACAATTATTATTACTACTATTAGTTACCTTGGATGAGCATCTGCCCTCCCTGGATGAAGAACTGCTGAGGGGTGTCGCCCGGTGAGGCGGCACACTGCAGGATGGCAGCCCCAGGCTGTGGGGTCAGAGTTTCACCTCCCTGAAGTGCTTCAGCTTCGGTGCCGCTCAGCTGGATGGTTCTACCATGAGCGATTGCGACTGTGGAAGAGGCAGCGTTACCCAAGTGGATCTTTACCGCTACGGTTTAGCTCCATGGAGCAGTCGGTATGTTATATTGTTGCACTGACAATGCACTGACTATATTGTCCTGAGCTGGTCTGGTAGATGGTCGGCGAGGAAGAAGACTCCACGCTTGCTACCGCCGCCTCCTCCTCCGCCTTCTCCTCGTCAATTTTGGCAATGGCCGGAGAATCCGTTGAGAGTTCTTTGAGGATTTTCCTATGGAAAAAGAGAAGGTTAGGTAATGAGGATGTTATCACTGGTGGTGATGTTTAATGTTTTCACCGATAAGATGGACGCCTGGAGAGGATCTCTCGTCTCTTGTGAGTATTCCCTTCTGACTCATGACCAGAGGTCACCTGATGATATTTCAGATTAGAGATGATCATCTAGCGTGACCTCAGACTATGGAATGACTCATTTCGGGTGTTCTTACCTCAGGAGTGGGAGCTTGTGGTGACTGGATGACTGAGGTCTGAGTCCTCCTGCTAGGAGAAACCTGCCAGCACATACGAAGACACATCAGAAGAAAGACGCTACTTGCCTTCCATGACAACAGGTGACGCTGTGAGTGAACAGCAAGTGGATGAAGGTACTGTCTGTTTGAACCTACTTAGAAAGATGCCCATCAGGAACGTGACAGTACAGTGTGAATTTATCACATATTGTTTTGTTGTTAGCACTGTTTTTAGCACTAGCATTCTTCATCCACATGCAGCAGCCTTCTTCCTTATTCATTTTGACAGTCTGCAACACTTTGAAATGTGCGCAACTGTACAGCAACAACCTGAACATACAACGTGGACACTTTAATAGACCATTCATCTGTAAAATGGTTGGTGTTACTTGTAGAAACGAAACAGTGCTTGCTGAGCTTAAATTGTTTAAGTGTTTACCCGAGAAGGAGATGCTCCATCCTGGTTTTCCTCCTCCTGCTCCTCCTCCTCCTCCTCCTCTTCCTCGTTCTTCTGGTCCGAGAACGAGTCGTTCACGCTGTCGTCCTGCGGGGACGAGTCGTCCATTTTTTGCTCGCCTCTGAGGACAACCACGCAGATTCACATCATTTTTTTCTGATAGTAAACTGTTGATATGTTTTCTCATTGGATTCAATGGCATAAAACAGGAAGTTTCTAAGTGAGGCATTGTGAGCATCCTGTTAGAGAACGTTAAATAGCTGCAGCCTCCCCTACTGCTCCCCAAACAATTTTTTCTGTTGCATATTTTGCGGAGTATTCAGCCTAACCCAGACATTTTTTAACTGTATGTACTTAAAATCAACACATTTCCCCCTTAAACATAACCAAAGTAACCTTAGCGGGTTAGAAACATGTTATTTTGTCCAGCCACTGCAGCTCCCCTATCAATTCTTCTACACATCAGCTGATGACAGCATTTGAAGTGATCGCGATGCATGCTGAATGATGAAGAAATAAATGTTTAACAAATCAGCCTTTCTGTTCTAAGTAACAGTTTAGTTTGAAGGTGCCACTTCCGGTCTGTGAGCCCTGACGTCACATTGTCCAACTTGACATAAAAAAGTGAAGCGAGCTGAGTCATCTGAGGCCACGTCCCCCCCCCCGCTTTAACTTGTTGCGCTTATTTGTCTTCATAAACATTTGAGTTTTCCTTACAAACTGCGGCGCGCGCGTGCACGTCTCGGACATGCGCGCGCGCGCGCGCCGAGCGAGACCGTGACATCAACGTCGCGACTTACCGAAACTTTCACGTCGAGCTCGTCGTCACCAGTGACGGGGCGGCTGGATGGCGTCGCTCCACGTCAGCGATGATCATCCACTGGCTGCACCCCGCAGGACCAGCCGCTTTAAGGACAGAGAGTACACGCGCAACACCGGAAGCAAGACCGTTCACTGCCACCACCGCGTACTTCCGGGTTCGCGTCGACATGGCGGCAAGATGGCGTTTAGTACAAAGTCGTCTAGACTTTTGTTCCGACGACTATTTGTGAAAGCTGAGAAACATTTTACATAAATGTACATCATTTCACGTAAAAATATCCGTGACTGGAGAAAGAAACTCTTTGTACGATTAGTTTATGATGTTAGTGGTGGTATTGCTTTCGCCAATGGATTCAAACGCAAACGTCCAACAAGAGCAAATAATAGCTTGTTTAGAACAGATACGGTATCGTTTTAAAAGGTGAGATCACAGACATCCAATCAGATGACGCTGCTGTCTTCGCTATACTTCTCTTAGCCACTAGGCGGCGTATTTGCGTGCTTTCTGGGAGTTGTTCTTCTTCCTCTTCAAGTTACAACTGGCTCACGATTACGTTTTTTTTCACCCGAAAAATAAAAACACCACCGCCAACCTCAACGTGTTACCGATTTGCAATGGTAATTATGGCAATGGTAATGCTAATACTATATTTGGAATACCTCACACGTCATACATCACACAGTTCCACTTGTCCAAAAAGGAGTAGGGAGAAGCAAAGCTTCTTTAATCCTAGCCCTCAGTTACATCACATTTGTTCATTTCCTGCGTAAAAGAACTGAATTAAAAAACATATTTTTCACAATTACAAATTCAACTTCAATTTCAGATGAATAGAACTGAGTTAATGGCTGTCACTGAAGGCCGACTCGTAGGCGCGTACGGCCAACAACTAACAATTTGCTGTCATTCTGTTGTTACTGTAGGCTATAAATTCAATAATAACTAAAGTTAGTAGCTAAACTTTGCCAAATTGCTATGATTAACTGACAGCAAACATAAGTAATGCATGTTGCCTGTGTTATGTGGGAATGTGGGGAGTGGATATAATGCTTGAAGCATGTTCGTTTCCCCCTCTCCAGGCAGCCGGGTAACCACTTCAAAGAGTCCCTTTAAGCAGCATTGTCATCAGAATCAGAATCAGAACCAGAAAAAACTTTATTGCCATTGTAAGTGAAAAATTCACGAACTAGGAACTTTCTTTGGCGACTCAGTGCAAAGTAGAATTCTAAGTAAACATAGAGTATTAAATAAACATAGAACTAACTAAACATAGAACCTGAGTAAAAAGGTGAAATCACTGATAAGTAAAGGCATGAAAGTGTTTTTAGTGCAGGTATTATAAGGTGCCAATAATACTGTTTATAAAGTGAGCATAGTGCAAATGTTATAAAGTGTTCATGAGTTCAACAGCAGCAGGAAAGAAACTGTTCTTGTGGCGAGAGGTTCTGGTCCGAATGGACCGTAACCTTCTGCCAGAGGGGAGTGGCTCAAATAGTCCATGTCCAGGGTGGGAAGGGTCGGCAAGTATCCGGCCTGCTCGCCCCCGAGTTCTGGAGACGTACAGGTCCTGGAGAGATGGAAGGCTGCAGCCGATCACTTTCTCGGCGGAGCGCACGATGCGCTGCAGTCTGTGTTTGTCCCTGGCAGTGGCCCCAGCGAACCACACTGTGATGGAGGAGGTGAGGATGGACTCAATAATGGCCGTGTAGAATTGCACCATCGTCTGGACAGGCAGCTTGGCTTTCCTCAGCTGCCTCAGGAAGTACATCCTCTGCTGAGCCTTCTTGATGAGGGAGCTGATGGTCTGCTCCCACTTGAGGTCGTGGGTGATGTTAGTGCCCAGGAAGCGGAAGGAGTCCACAGTGGTGATGGGAGAGTCTGTCAAGACGAGGGGGGGCAGGGGGGCTTTGACTTTCCTGAAGTCCACGATCATCTCCACTGTCTTCTGAGCATTGAGCTCCAGGTTGTTGCAGCTGCACCACGACACCAGCCGGTCCACCTCCTTCCTGTTGGGGGGCAGAGCGGCTGAAAGGTCCGGCCCTCATGGTGACAAGTCGAGCGGGCGGTACAGTGAGGTGAATGAAAGAGGAGGATCTGAGGGAGTGAGAAGAAGGTAATGTGGACCAGACCTGACAGGGTCAGGGTTATGGATAGCTTGAAATTTGTACAGCAGGATTCTGAAATGAATTATATATTGGAGCGTGGAGTTGCCAGTGGAGTTGCTGAAGGACAGGAGTGATGTGATGGAAAGAAGGGGTTCTTGTGATGAGCCCTGCAGCTGAGTGATGGACAAGTCGGAGTAGAGAACTATTGCTCACAAAATGAGTCTGGGATGAAGCACAACACAATGGCATGGTGGTACCATCTAAAGGGCCTTCCCTCTGATCTTCGCAGAAAGAATGGGAAGCGGAAACATGCGTTGCCATAGCAACACGACTCTCAGAGGCTGTTGTTATCCACGACGCACCACCAGAGGGCGCGACTGACTCACATTTGATGCTTGGACGTCAACCGCGGGAGCCACTTCACGGTGTCAATCAAAACTGATCGTGATTAATGTTGTTATCCTTTAAAAGAGACTTAAAAATGCAGTATTCCATCCCCCTTTGATATTTGATAGGCTGTCCAAGTTCCACAGCCAGGAGTTTGGAAATAAGAAGCAAATAATTAAGTGAATGTTTTCATAGAAACACAATGCCGAGAATGTAGAGCCTTGTCTTTACACTATTTGCACTCATTCTGCTGTTTGGGGTGGGGACTGTCATGGACAGGAGTCCGAAGTGGAGATTTCCACATGTACGTGAACGCAGCAGGCCATCGGCCACGAGCAAAGGAGTCTCCGGGAGCGCGCCTGGGAAGTAAAGCTGCAGAGAAGCTAAACAGGTGGTCAGCTAACAATGTCGTCCTGCTGGGAGAGGCGGAAAGACGCCGCGACGGTGGACTAGCGGGACCGAACAACCGCCATCGCCCACCTCTAGGAGAACCTCATGCTTCTTCTGGCCCGGCTGAGGGATCTCCGCGGTCTTCGCTGCTCCTCCGGACACACTGTGGACGGGACCGCCAGACGCGCACGCCATGAAAGTCACGGTGTGTTTTGGGCGGACGCGCGTGGTCGTGCCGTGCGGGGACGGCAGCATCAGGGTGCGCGCGCTCGTGCAGCAGGCTGTCATGAGGTACAAGAAGGCCATCGCCAAGGTAAGAAGAACAGCAACACATTTCTTCACGCGTGCGCAACCAACAGCCAGCCGGGGCGTGCACGCGCGAGCACGGAGTCGTGCACGCAGCATGGCAAACAGTAGTTTGGCGCACTTTCGAGGAATCCTTGTCTGCACGGCGCGTGTGCTCGCTTCTCACGCACGCATTTGCTCCAAAGAAAGGGGCAGCGCCATTGTGCTCCCCTTCGCCAGTGCGCGCGCGCGCGCGTGCGTGCGAAACTGCCCCACAACGTCCACCAGTTACAACGTCGAGCTGGTTTGCGTGCTCTGTACGTCACGTGACGTGGGACTCTTTGGACCCGGGCTGCAAAGTTGGGCTCAGTTTGAAAGTCTGCCAGAACTTCCCGGGACACACTGCTAGCCGGCTAGCATGGCAGCTTAGCAACAGGGGGCACGCGCACGCGCACGCGCGCGCGCACACACACACACACACACACACAGGAGTTGGTTTCATCTTTATCATCCTGTGCCTTACTTGCTATAAAGATCCTGCCGCTAAACATCACCATGGTCATGTGCAAATGTTAGCTCAATAGCTCCAAATGGGGCCGGGTTGGAACATTTAGACCCTAAACAAACACATATTGCCCTAAATGATGTTCCAACGTGTCATGGATTACAGGGAACCGGACCCCTCGGGAATATTGTTGGGCCAAGAGTGTCAAAACCGCCGGAAAAGTGATGTCAAGGCAATGATGTAGAAAATGAAGGTGGCCCCAGTCTAAAGATGTCCTCAAACGCCTCCCAATCACTGAGCTATCCGCATAAATGACGAGGAAATCAAGTTAGTTCAAATACTGGTTTGGTGATTGCATGCGGTCTAAGAAGAGCAACATTAAGGAAGTGTCCAGGGATTTATAGTCCCAATATAGTCTTTAAAACGAAAGCGGGTCGTGTTTCGCCAGGGCTTCGGCTGGGAGTTCCAGTGCGGTTATTTGCTGACGACTTTCAAACAACATTCGTTAGATCACGTTGCACTGAAGGGAACCGATGGCTCGCTAGCGGGGCGAAGCGTACAGCTAAGCTAACAAGACCACGGGAACGGGCTGTGTTGTAACCAAATGTTGTGTTTGCATCACACTTCTCCGCGATGTTATGTGGCGGATTTGATTAGGCAGACCTTGTCGAAAGATCGGAATCAGCCAAAGTTGTGAGAAAAGTATGGACTTGGAGAGTGACCGGAAGTGGCGCTATCACGTCGTCTCTGCAGCCTCTCCGTTTTTCCTGTTTGGGAATAACAGCCCTTTTCGCGTCAATTTGACACGAATGCAAACAAATACTCTATTAGACGTTTGGTCGAAAGTATGTCAGTGACAAATAATAACAATAATTCATTCATTCATTCATTGATTCATTTTCTATGCCGCTTATCCTCATTAGGGTCACGCGGATGCTGGAGCCTATCCCAGCAGACTTTGGGCGAGAGGCGGGGTACACCCTGGACTGGTCGCCAGTCAATCGCAGGGAACAACAATAATAAGGATTAAAAACTTAAACAAATTCATTCATTTATTTATTTTTCTGGAAAATATCGCTATCAAATTCAGTGCAATGTTTCTGTATTTCACTGCAAAAGCATTAATGTCAAGTAAGCACTTTTTTTGAGGGGAAACTAAAACAAAAGACGGCTTTACTGCATGTAATGGGATAAAACGCAATTAAACCACCTGCAAAAACCTCCAACCAGGTTTTATGGTTTTATATACATGCTGTGACCATGTAGTAACAGGTACATTCATGCTACAGTAGCATGTAATACTAAACTAATAAACATATTGCACTGGCGATAAACACCTGCAAAAGTTGGTGGAAGGAGTGTGAATAGAAGCTAGGGTTAGTATAGTTTAGTATATTTTTGCCGCGTTGTGTTTTACTGCTGTAATGTAAGGAGCGTTTTACAATGCCTGACGACGACGTGCAGGTTCTGAGTGGAACGAATGCATGAGCTTGTCGTAGACATTCAACAGACATTCGTCAATTGACATTCTCAACACAGGGAACACACCTCCGCCTTCAAAATAAGGGCACAGTTTGCTCAATGTTGTCTTGACTGTGTAAACAAAATAGGCGTATTGTAAAAGAATATCTTACATATGTGAGTTAAATTGCATCAGTGATTACATCTTCTTTAATCACAAGCACGGACAATACCGTTTGTTGAAGATTTTGTAGCAACGTGTGCAGAGGCTGACGTCCCAATAGAAAAGTTAAGATGTCTGCACATCCCGACGTACGTGCTGGCTATGTGCAAAAATGGGGAAAAGTTTAAACATTTAAAAGTACATTGAGTACATTGCTCTACCACTGCAGCGGCTCCTCCCGTGGCGGGCGACACTTGCAGCTGTACACTCTGCTTCTCCCGACCTCCGTGGACTCACGGCGCCCGCTCACATAGCGTAACTGACATTAATGTGTCTTGCCTGCCCATGACGGACGACTCCGACTTCAACATTTTTATTTTTTTTAGCAAAAATTACACTTAAATAAAAACCACACTCATTCATAATATTTATATTATAAGTTCATGTGCAGACGTCAGCTCTTTTGTATTATTAATTTCCTTGTCTTTGTCCTAAACTTTTTCGAGTCACCAAACGATGACGCACAAACAGGCGGAAATTGACATCAGGCTGGTTTTATACACAACAGACACGAAGAAAATATTCAATAGTGTTACACATGAGACACACACAGCTTGCAAGTAGTGCACCCGCTAGCACGGAGCAAAAAAACTGGTTGACGTTGTGACGGACGCACGGAGTAAACCTTCTTGTCATCCAGACTGTATTTTACAGCGAGAGGAAGAACACCGACACACACACGTTAATTTATCAAGGCAGAGCAAATTATCAAGTTTGTTTTGTGCTGTTGATTTATTTAGTGCCTATCGTGACCTTTAGTTTATTTTACACTGACTGGCCCAAAAAAAAGGCCAAACACTGTTAATATTTTGTGGAGCGCCTTTAGTTTTGATTACGGCACGCATTGACTGTGGCGATGTTTTGATAAGCTCCTGCAATGTCAGATTTACAGTATTTCCATCCAGTCACCAAGATCTTGCATTGATGATGGTAGAGTCTAACCGCTGTGCAAAGCCTTCTCCAGCACATCCCAAAGATTCTTGGCGGGGTTAAGGTCTGGACTCCATGTGTAAAAATGATGTCTCATGCTCCCGAACCGCTCATACACAATTTGAGCCCGATGAATCCCGGCATTGCCGTTTTGGAATATGGCCGTGCCATCAGGGAAGAAAAATCCATGGATGGAATAACCTGCTCATTCAGTATATTCAGGTAGTCAGCTGACCTCATTCTTTGAGCACAGAGTGTTGCTGAACCTAGACCTGACCGACTGCAGCAACCTCGTACCTAGTTGCTTAATTAAATCCAGGTGGCCACTTTTTTTTGGCCAGGCTGTGTATTTCTACATTGTATAAAAGAATGAGCTGCTGTCTGCAAATGTCTCCCTGTCTGCAATTTGGACAGCCCTCCCGTATTTCACCGGGAGGCAAAGTTTTACCAAACAGCAGAAAAGCGTTCTGCACGCACTGTCTTCACAGCACTATTGCTAGTCAAAAGCTCTGCTCCACGCTTCCACGCCTCACCTTTCACAGCGGTGCTGATAGACAAAACACTGAACTTGCGGAGAGCCGCTCTTGCAGTGAATACTTTGCCTTTTGTGAGCGCTTGTATTTGGTTACCAGCTAAATGCATGGCACAAAAAATACTTCTTATCTTTCAACTTTTAAAGCGTACTGCATTGAAATCCGGGGCAGACTTGCAGTGCATAAAACCACCTAACAGGTAACGCCAAATCCATCGGTGGTTGTCCAAATGTATCAGAGATGAGAAAGACGAATGTATGGGAAACACTGATGTGTCTCCTATGAGATGACAATTTTGACATATTCAGATTGTATCGTTATCAGGTCAAGTTGTGTTTGTTGGATCTTAATTAAGATGAATCCGGCCCCATGAATAATATAACAACAGGAAAGTGTGCTTACTTTGACTTTCGGTTGTTGAGAGGGCGACCCAGAAGTTGTCTTCTTTGAATTATTCAGTTCAAGCAGGCCGCTCGATGAGTGCAAGTGTTATTGTTTGTTGAAATTCTTGTTGTGGCCTGTGGGCAGAAATTCCTGATCACCAGTTTCCAGAAACCCCCCCCAACACAATTCCCTGGAAAAGCTTGTCTCTAAGTTCAGTTCATCAATGTGGCGTGTCAATACATTTGCTCGAATACGCTTTCAAGCTTTCTGTCGAATGCACATGCAGAAGTTAATATGGAGACCCTCATATCGCAAGAGGGTGTTTTCTCCCTCTCTTGTTTATGTGGAGCATCTTGTACTGTAACTTCCTCGTCATTACGCAGGAATGCTTCCAGGAAAAAAAAGCCGGCTTGCTTGTGATATCCAAAGGTCTTCTCATACCTGAAAAATGAGAAGGATGAGAAAAGTGTGGCCGTCCTTTTTTTTCTCTCACTGCTTTCTCCTACAGATGAGCAACCATGTCATTCCAGCTCATCATCCCAATGAAAGTAAAAAAGTTGCTTTTCGGTGGAAACTGTTCTGGTGGTTTCTTACTGCTCAGGGCTCAATGCGGGGTTCTTAGCATCCTCACTTAATAAACAATCAAGTTTGAGGCTGTCTAAGGGATGTGGGTGGGCATTATCAGGTGTGTGGATTACTAATGTGAGGTTCCTCGCACTGACGTCTGCTGGAGATGACATTTGGAAGTAGACAAGGCAATGACCCCATCGTCAAATTTGCATAATTGGCAATGATGCATGTGCAAGTAATTTTCATGGTGCCACAATAGGTCTGACACAATAGGTAAGCATAAAAACAAACAAAAAAATGTCATAAGCAAGATGGAGCCGCTTCTGAGTGCTTTGAGAGTGGGGATTGGGCCACAGCGGTCAAGAGAAGTGCTAGACATGCTTTCATGACAGAGCCTCAATTTTTAGTTTATATCTTTGTTTCATTGTCAGTGTTTTTTGTTAAAAGCATTAAGATTTCACACTTTGTTAGGCGGTCCTGTCACTTTCTCTCCCTCTCCCTCTCGCTTAACCTCTGCTTACACAGCAAGGCGATCCGGTGTATGTGCGCTCATACTTCCGGTTGGGTTTTGGGGACTAGGCTCCTGGCGGGAGTTTGCGGGTTGCGTGCGAGGCGTACAGATGTGTTCAGTGGTCAAAATGCGTGTCACTCTTCAGGAGCTTTGCATTTTGAAAGTAGTGACTGTTTTAAATGGCAAAAGAATTAGATTTGAAGCATTAGTGAACAGTTTTGGGAGATTGTTTTGGAGGTTCTTTTGCGAGTGAGCGATGGTGTTGTAGGACTGTTTGGCCAAATGATCTTAGAGTTGTGAAAATATATTTTCTGTCTCAAGACATGAGTCAGCCAACATAGAAAAAGTAGTTCAGACAGTACCGTTGTAATGTGTTTACGAGCCTCACAAATCTCTTTGTGGTGGTTTAATGGATTCTCTCATTTTTCAACCAAAAATGTAAGCTTTGCAACCCAAGTGTGCTGCTTTGTCCATTTCCTTAAGTGGCATGTGATCTGAGTAATCCTGGAGTGGCACGGCGGTATCACGGTAGACGGGAGCGGCCTCGTGTTGGGTCGTGAGTCCGGGTGACGTTCCGGTTCATTTGTTTGTCAGCAGGCTGTACCAGCCAGAGGTTACTGCTTCCAAAACAAGCACAATGCGGGATTAAGAGCTTCCCTGATGATCCCGGCGATGCTGACTGTGCCTGGGAAGCAAAGTGACCATGTACAAAAAAAGAAGTGAAAACACCACCTGGGCCAGAGATGTCTCTTGAAGAACTTACTGGAACATTGCTGTTTTTTTTTTTTTTTAAATGGAAGTCATCACGACATGTTGAAGCTCCGCTTCTCAGCAGCTTTGTCTTGGTCTCTAGTGGGAGTTCTACCAAGCATAACCGGGTCATCATCAGTGTTGTAAACATGGAGCTTACAAAGCCCAGACGTGTTCCTCCTATCTGCTGCTTCCAAGAATGAAACTGTTGTAGTGTTTCCTGGCATGAACCGTCTTTCATTAAGGACACCACGTCGGCTCATGCATGGTCTGAATCAAGTCTATTATTTAACAGTGGCGGCTGTACAGTATGGGGGAGGTCCTTTACATTTTGACCTGCGAAGAACCACACTGGAAAAAAGTGCATGTATTGTTTTTAAAGGGCAATTCACGTGCATGAAAATATTAATACTGTATCTGTAGTCCGATATTCCGACCAGTCCAGGGTGTACCTCGCCTCCCGCCCAAAGTCAGCTGGGATAGGCTCCAGCATACCCGCAACCCTAATGAGCATAAGCGGTATGGAAAATGGATGGATGGGTAGTCAGATATTCATACTGACCTCCACAGTAGGTGTATAAATGTGTCACAGTGCTATGACTCTAAAGAACAAAGAACATGACCATCCCAGTGTGAACCTTGACCTTGTTAAAAAACAACAACCTGTAAATAGCTATGACCTAAATTTATATGGTGCGCCTTTATTTTATGGTGGGCCATCATCATCTTTCTGGGTTAAGGGTCACACTTTGCCGTGAGTGACAACACATGAAAGGTTGTGGTGACCTTATTTTGTTGCATGATGGGATCAAGAATTTCGAAGCCATTCATATTATCTTTGCAAAGACATCATTCTTATTGCGCCTATTTGTCACAGCGTGTGATTCCATGTTGTTTGATGTTTTTAAGCGTCCATCTTAGTCCAGCGGTTAATTCCCAGCAGCTCAGTGACAAATAAGTGTCACAAAAAGAAACAAAAGCAAAAGTCCAAAACACAGACCCATATGTAGTGACCATGGCGACCCAGATGTTTCTACAGTTGTTGAACGGCGTCGGGGAGCTTGAGACAAAGGTTGGAGGACGGGGCTGATTTATTAGTGTAGATTAATGATGACCCTCACTACTTAGGCTGATGAGGCTTTGTCTGCTAAATATAGGAGGCCTCTGACAGCTCGATTATTGGCCCCTAGGCTGAGTGCAGTGAGACGGGCCTTGAACTTCACTCATCATCATTAGACCTGCCCCCCCCTCGGGCTAAGATAGCTACAGTACAGTATCTCATGAGGAAGAAGAGCAGTCAGCTGCTGCCACTTTCAAAGCCGAGAAGTTTGCCCTAAAAAAAGAAGACTTATTTACTAGGTACCTTAACTACAGTACAGTGTTTCCTACTGGACTCATTTATCTGTTGCGTTGTGCTGGGTGGGGTTAATAACATAATCATCGAATTCTAATCGGCCAGGATGCAGAACCAGTATGTTTAGAAATAGTAGGAACTTTTTCCTGACACTGTTTGTTAGACTTACAAACAAGGGGGAGCCACTTATGCGTGCTTTTAGCACTGTTTGTGGAGAAGAGTGCTTACGTTTCAGGCTATATCCACACGAAGACAAAACGCTCATCATTTCCAAAACGTTTTCTGTAAAGAAGGAGCCAGTTCAGAAACTATGTGCGCCCATATGAATGGACTAAAAACCAGTGAAAACGATGCAATATATATGCCAACCTGTTAGTGGCGCTGTGACACTCTGAAAGCGGAAACACGTGACAGACCGACAACCAAACACTGGACATGCGGAATGGCGCGGACGGCCTGTACACAGAAAACATGGCGGCAAGTACGAGTGGCCGAACTGGACCGACGATGAAGTGGAGCTGTTGCTTCGAGGCACACTGGATTCTAAAACCAGAATAAAGTGATGTGCTGTGTCTTCCAGCATTTGTTGTTCCTCTCGAAAATGAAGAAGAAGCAGATATTCCTGCAATAGCGACCGTAGGCTTCAGCAGGACAAAAACAACAATGTACGGCGCCATTGTTGTTTTTGCGTTCCCGGTTTTAGTGCATGTGCGAGTGTAAAGTATTTGTGCGTTTAGGTCTCGGATCGTCTTCGTCTGGATGGGGCTTCGGTCTCTTCACTAGATTTGTCGTGACTATTTTGAAAAACAGTATTTAGAGGTTAGAAATGAGTCTAACGTATCTGTCTGTCTAACTATATATTTAGCGAGCGATCACTCGATCGCTGTCATTCTGAATGACGGCTGGTGAGGAGACCCCAAACCTGAAGAAGCGGTATTTCATTGATAGGTGGTGAAAGTCCCGTCATCAGCATGTGTGGAACTTGGCTTGATTCAAAGGTGGATGTAAAGCGGCTGCTGTGCTCTTTGTTTACATTACGTTTTACAGTACACACAGTACAATGTGTGAAACAGAACAAAACAAATCTCATCATCCAGACAATATCCACACAAGCAGGGGCTGTGGTTGGGCCACACTTAACAGCAACAACTGCAATATTCATGGTTCCATTTCTTAAAGCAAGTTTTCCAGTTCCTGAAGCAAACTCTGCCACCATTATATTTTACCCTTGGCACATTGGCCACACAGTCAGGAGATCTGGAAGACCTGGGTTCAAATCTCCGTTGGGCATCTCTGTGTGGAGTTTGCATGTTCTCCCCGTGCGTGGGTTTTCTCCGGGTACTCCGGTTTCCTCCCACATTCCAAAAACATGCATGTTAGGTTAATTGGCGACCCTAAATTGTCCATTAGAGTGTGAATGTTTGTTTGTCTATATGTGCCCTGCGATGGACTGGCAACCAGTCCAGGGTGTACCCCGCCTCTCGCCCAAAGTCTGCTAAGATACTCCGGCATCCCCGTGACCCTAATGAGGATAAGCGGTATAGAAAATGAATGAATGAATGAATGAATGAAGTAATGTTATTTTTCTGAAATGTGTCATTACTTTTCCGCCAAATGTAATTGGACACACACCTTTATTTATATATATTTATATATATAATGTATTTGTGTGTGTATATATATTGATTTTGCAAAAAGGATGGAATTGGCTGTAGTGAATGCTTTCTTCCAGGACAGACAGCAACATAGGGTGACCTATAAGAGTGGAGGTAGGAGCACACAGGTAGACTACATCTTCTGCAGAAGGTGTAACCTGAAGGAGGTCAGTGACTGCAAAGCAGTGGTAGGTGAGAGTGTAGCCAGACAGCATAGGATGGTGGTGTGTAGGATGACTCTAGTGGTGAGAAGGATGAAGAGGGTAAAGGCAGAGCAGAGGACGAAATGGTGGAAGCTGAAAACGGAGGAGTGTTACGTGACTTTTAGGAAGGAGTTGAAAATGGCTTCGGGTGGCCAGGAAGTCCTTCCAGATGACTGGACAACTACAGCTACTGTGATCAGGGAGACAGGTAGGAGAGTACTTG
The DNA here is from genome assembly GCA_024372805.1 of Oostethus manadensis. Lineage (NCBI taxonomy): Eukaryota > Metazoa > Chordata > Actinopteri > Syngnathiformes > Syngnathidae > Oostethus > Oostethus manadensis. The sequence continues at coordinate 1,075,742 of QODF01000022.1, read as the reverse complement.
GTGTGTCATCTGGAAGGAAAGTAGATAAGGAGACCTGGTGGTGGAATGAGGAGGTGCAGGAGTGTATACAGAGTAAGAGGTTAGCTAAGAAGAAGTGGGACACTGAGAGGACTGAAGAGAGTAGACAGGAGTACAGAGAGATGCAGCGTAAGGTGAAAGTAAAGGTGGCAAAGGCCAAACAAGGGGCTTATGATGACTTGTATGCTAGGTTGGACAGCAAGGAGGGAGAGAAAGATCTATACAGGTTGGCAAGGCAGAGGGACAGAGATGGGAAGGACGTGCAGCAGGTTAGGGTGATGAAGGATAGGGATGGAAGGGTATTGACAGGTGCCAGTAGTGTCATGGGAAGATGGAAAGAGTACTTTGAAGAGTTGATGAATGAGGAAAATGAGAGAGAACAAAGAGTAGAAGAGGTGACTGTTGTGGACCAGGAAGTAGCAAAGATTAGTAAGGAAGAAGTGAGGAGGGCATTGAAGAGGATGAAGAATGGAAAGGCACTCGGTCCTGATGATATACCTGTGGAGGTATGGAAGTGTCTAGGAGAGGTGGCAGTAGAGTTCCTGACCGGGTTGTTTAACAAGATCTTAGATAATGAGAAGATGCCTGAGGAATGGAGGAGAAGTGTGCTGGTGCCCATTTTTAAGAACAAGGGAGATGTGCAGAGTTGTGGCAACTACAGAGGAATAAAGCTGATGAGCCATACAATGAAGTTATGGGAAAGAGTAGTTGAAGCTAGACTAAGGGCAAACGTGAGCATTTGTGAGCAGCAGTACGGTTTTATGCCAAAAAAGAGTACAACAGATGCAGTATTTGCTTTGAGGATGTTGATTGAGAAGTACAGGGAAGGTCAGAGGGAGCTGCATTGTGTTTTTGTAGATCTGGAGAAAGCTTATGACAGGGTGCCCAGAGAGGAACTGTGGTATTGTATGAGGAAGTCTGGAGTGGCAGAGAAGTATGTTAGAGCGGTGCAGGACATGTACGAGGACTGTAAGACAGTAGTGAGGTGTGCTGCAGGTGTGACAGAGGAGTTCCGAGTGAAGGTGGGACTCCATCAGGGATCAGCTCTGAGCCCCTTCTTGTTTGCTATGGTGATGGACAGGCTGACGGACGAGGTTAGACAGGAATCTCCATGGACTATGATGTTTGCAGATGACATTGTGATATGTAGTGAGAGCAGGGAACAGGTGGAGGAGAAGCTTGAGGGGTGGAGGTTTGCCCTGGAAAGGAGAGGAATGAAGGTCAGCCGCAGCAAGACGGAGTACATGTGTGTAAATGAGAGGGACCCAAGTGGAAGAGTGAGGTTACAGGGAGAAGAGATAAAGAAGGTGGAGGATTTTAAGTACTTAGGGTCAACAGTCCAGAGCAATGGAGAGTGTGGAAAAGAGGTGAAGAAGCGTGTGCAGGCAGGCTGGAATGGGTGGAGAAAAGTGTCGGGTGTGAAGTGTGATAGAAGAGTTTCAGCTAAAATGAAAGAAAGGTGTGCGTGTGTGTGTGCACGGACACACACACACGCACACACACACACACTTGATTAAGAATATCATTTATAGCATTTTATTATTATTTCATATTATTTAATTTTCTGTCTGCTGCCCTTATTGGAAAAAATTGGCAACCCCTGCACATACAACTCAACCAGTTTTTTTTAAGCTTTAAAAAAGCAACAACCATTTGGATTTTGAACATTAGTGCCAGTGGTAGTGGTCACAATAAAACGTTCAACTTTATTATTCCTTCATTCTGACCTGCTGCGTCACAACAGTAAAAGCCTGCAGGCGTCCCTGTTGTCTATTGCGACATTTGAGGACATCATATAAACATCTGAATTCCTCACTGACCCGTTTTGTGCTGCTTACTTTCCATCGGCGACTATGTGCTTCTTGTGTCTCAGACGCAGAAGTAGAGCATGCCGATCTGCTCGGTTAAAGCGGCTGTCAGTCACGGCGGTTGCAAAACAGGAGAACGGAAAATGAGAGAGACTTTTGGGTGTCAAAGTAAATCCACATGGCGCGACCTGATCTAAGATTGCGTGACATCATCAAGTCTTTGAGGAAGCTGGTTTGTAACAAACACTTTCCTGCACTTCCCAGCAGGCCTCGGATGAGGAAGCTGCCGGCGCTCTCTCGTGGCCACATCATGTCTTCCTGCTACCTTTTACTTTTTCCATCTTCTGAAATTGGTGACCCTCCGTTTGCCTCATTTTCTGATCAAATGCTGTTTAAATAATATACAAATACATTTATTTTACTTTGACATCACACTGGAATCAAAGTTGGGTGCTCACGATCAGCAGTTGTAAAAACGAAACTAACAAGTTTTCTCACTGGGGATGCCAAACAAGAGCAACCCCACCTGTAGCCTATGTTTGTTTGGTCATTCCGAATTAAAGTTTCTTAATTAAAGAATGAATTAACTTAGAATTCAAATAAATGATTACAATCTATAAAACAATATTTCTGTCATTGTGAAATGAATTATTAATTCAATTAGATGAAACAAAAATTACTATCCAGAACTGTCCACAATGGCATATAGTCCAGGACTAGATTTGGCAATTACCACCACTACAAACAATAGCCGGTTAAAACACGCATCCTGCCATCAACACATCATGTGGCTGCTTCTTGGCACGTTGAAAAAGTATTGTTGCTGTTTAGTGTCCTTTCAGTCTCTGTGTCCTTTCAATGTACTCGTACAGTAAATCTTTCACTTTGTCATTCCTGCTTTCCTATGTAATGGTGGCATGAGTGTAACTGTACTGCTTCACCTGCATGGGCATGTTTGTGTCTGCACAGGCCCTTGTACATGTGAACGGAAACCTTCCCAGTCTGCCATGTGTTTAATATCTTACTACTATTCTATTGTGTTTATTACTGTTCCTTGTACAACTCTACTACATTATTTTTGAGTGGTTTCTAATATTTTGCTGACTCTGACAGTGAGCTTTTTTTTTCGGTGTGTGCGTGCGGGGGGCGCTTGCATGATACAGAGTGGTCACATGACAACAATGACCAAATAATCCCTCACTCATTCAAATGCTGGGATGACTTACAAATCTTCACTTTGAGCATATTTTTGTTTCTGTGACGTTGCCACATGCTGGCATAGTTTGCCGGGCGGAGGGGGGGTTCAGTTCTTGATGGAGTGGAGCTTGTGAATGGCTCTGAGGGCCTCTTGAGTTTCTTTACAAAATAAATGCTACTCTACATGTCGAGACTTCACTCTGACTTAATTTCATATTTAGGATCCACCCGGTCGACATTTATACCATTATTATTGTATTGCTCTACCAGCATCTGAACCAAGCTACCTGAGATCACCACCATAGAGCACTTACTATTCTGTCAAAGCAAGAACCCTCTTGCTTTTTAGTGAGTCGAGTTTCCTCTTAGCCTCTCTTGACAGATCAGAAAATCACATTTTTTTGTGCAAAAATGTGTAATAAACCCTTTTATAATTTAAAATGCGAATATAAAATGTATAATTCAAAGCTCATGTTCAAATGTAGAAAACGCAGATAAATGTACAGCAATAACTCAAAGAAATTGACACATTGAATGAAATGCAGTCATCATGAGGACTAGGAATATTTGTGTGGGGGAGTATTTTTTTTAAATTATATGGTATATACGGTGGCTGAGTGGGTAGCCCATTGGCCTTACAGTCAGGAGGTACAGGGTTCAAATCTCCGTTGGGTATCACTGTGTGGAGTTTGCATGTTCTCCCTGTGCGTGCGTGGGTTTCCTCCGGGTACCCCGGTTTGCTCCCACATTCCAAAAACATGCATGTTAGGGTAATTGGCGACCCTAAATTGTCCATTAGAGTATGAACGTGAGTGTGAATGGTGATCTTTGTTTGTCTATATGTGCCCTGCGATTGACTGGCGACCAGTCCAGGGTGTACCCCGCCTCTCGCCCAAAGTCAGCTGGGGTAGGCTCCAGCATTCCCGTGACCTCAATGAGGATAAGTGGTATAGAAAATGAATAAATGAATTATATGGAACAATAGTGTGAGTACATCATATTAAAAACAATAAACTATAATTTTCCACAAGCATTTAACATTGTAATTGGAATGTCAAGAGCTTTTAAATACATTTGCAGATGCAATGGCAAGAGCTTTATTAAATTAAGCTTTTTTTAATGACACTCTTATTTTACTACCACACAGAACACACTTCTGGCCTTTAAAATGAGAGTGCTGTTTGCTCGTCAATCTCGTCTAATTGTATAAACGAGATAAGGGTGTCTTACGTGAATAATTACACTGGAGTTGCATTGGTGACTACGTCTTCCTTTATCACAAGTACGGGCATTACAGTTTGTTGAAGATTTAGTTACAAGAGACATACATCCCATTAGAAAAGTTAGCCAAGCTACATCCATTTCTGAAAAAAAAAATGAATTTTGGGGAAAAAAGATTTCAGAGGGCTCTAGTCTTAGTCTGGTAAAAGAAGTTGTTTGAGAGCAGCTGGGTCCTGGTTTGTCTTCAGGCTCGGACACTTTCACTGGGTTGTCATGCAAATCTTTTTTTTTTTTTTTTGACCGTCAAGAATGTCTCGTCCTGGCTATCACTCCCGACTAAGCACACAGTATGTTTACTAATATGATTGTATTAACAAGGCTTTGAAGGTTCTCCTCGTTCTAGAACCTCCAACAAGTGGTGTCTGCTGATTTCCTATGTTTGTTTGCCGTTTTTTGTCTGGCATGGAGTGACATCCTTGTCTGCAGGGCCTCCTCAAAGGCAAAGATGCAGTAATGTGATCTATAGCAGCTGATTGTGTTACACTGCGTGTCCTTTTTCATGACACACACGCGCGCACACACACATTCACAGAAGCAAAAAGGCAAGTGTGAGAAGCTCAGATTGATGTGGACATGTTGGAAGAACAATGTGACGCCCCCCCAGGATACGTGCATCTTGTGTAGGTGCTCAGGTGCAGGTATGTTGCATCTAGTACACGTATTACGTTCTTACTGCAAACTCATTGCTCAGCTTTGTAAATACTGAAGAGTATTTTAACACAGTGACCGGTTCTAGGGCGAAAGGAAACTTTAGGTCATGTTCTTAGTTGCATTTGTTGTGTATTCAGTGGTCATGCAAGCGTAAGTAATCTGGTCTAAACATGTACAGTATCTATACAGTACTGGGGTGCTCACACTGTTTCAGCTTGTGGGATACTGTCAATATGACCATACTAAATATGACCATGTCCTACTATAAACATAGAGAATATATACTGTATATGTATAAATAAGTACTATGTACCTAACATGTACAGTATATCAGGGCTGCACACAATTAAAATCATATAACCGTTACCATAAAACATATAGTACATATAAAATCTAACCGGTAAACCTTGCAACTACTGTACTAAGTACTAATAATTAGTATTTCACATTCACAGTTTCAAAGTTCACAGGTCATCAAAATAGTTGATATTATTCAGTAATTCAGAATTCAAATCAATATGCCAATAAAGATAATTACGCATAATTCCTCAACAGTTATGTACAAAAACAGAGTACCAGTGAAAAAAGCTACGGAGCGTTCATTATGCAAGTATTACATTTTGTTAACGTTTGCTACAAAACATAACAGATACTGTGTACAAGAAATGAAAATAATTATGCAAAAGACAGTGCATTTGAATGGGCACGAATTAGTAACAGTACGTATTAGTAGTTCCAAACAGTATTTTGACGGATGAACTTTGAAAAAACATACAACATTCTATTGCGGAGTTCATTAAACAATTTACTTTTTTGGTCCCGTGATTCCAGTTGTGGTCTAATTTGGGTGATGAAGAACTTAGATCTGGTAAAACAATAAGCCAACATAATATCTGAACACTTTGATGGATATAACTCACCCCAGTCGACCTTGTCCTCATACTTTGCTGTCCCGTAGTTCACAATGACTCGCAGAAGTAGTTGCACTTCTTGCATGTGTAGACGAGTCTTGAAACAAAGACGACGAACTTATGGCATGCGCTCGTTCTTCTTTCATGGTTTGGCGTGTCATGTGGTTCGGTCTTATACTTACCATGTAGAATAGCGTGTAGTCGTTTTTGCACCCACACGCCCTCGTGCGGCCCCTTTCATGCGGGAAGTTTCGGCTCTGTGCAGTCCACATTTTCTAACTACGCGGACAGAGATGCGCGGAAAAAAATGGTGGACGAGCAGATCGTCACAGCTTAAGTACAGAAATAGCGGCATTTGTATGACTCGCCGTGCAGAGACCACCAGGACGAGTCCAACTCTCTGAGAAAGATCCTAGAGGGAAAAAGGGGTGATGTGAAATACAAAATGCATCGACTATTGTTTGAGACACAGCAGTTAAAGCATAAAGAAACACTGAAACAAGTGATCCGTATTTGCTTATACGGTATATTTAAAGCAGGCCGCACGGTGAATGAGTGGGTAGCACTTTGGCCTCACAGTCGGGAGGTTCAGGGTTCGAATCTCCGTTGGGCATCTCTGTGTGGAGTTTGCATGTTCTCCCCGTGCGTGTGTGGGTTTTCTCCGGGTACTCCGGTTTCCTCCCACATTCCAAAAGCATGCATGTTAGGTTAATTGGCGACTCTAATATGTCCATTAGAGTGTGAATGTTTGTTTGTCTATATGTGCCCTGTGATTGACTGGCGACCAGTCCAGGGTGTACCCCGCCTCCTGCCAAAGCCAGCTGGGATAGGCTCCAGCATACCCGCGAACCTAATGAGGAAAAGTGGTATACAAAATGAATGAATGAATGAGTATATTTAAAGTATTTGATGTGCATTAAAAAGAGAGTTTTATTCCCAAATCAAAGCAGTCTGAATCTGGGTCACGGGGAAGCCCAGGCTTCCTCCTTCCTCCCGATCATCCTTCCATGACAAATAAGGATATAAATTCCGGTCCTCACTCTTCATTGTGTGTGAAAATAGTGAGTCATTTCCTGTCTGTGCTTTGTCAAATAATGTAATTTAACCCCAACCATACTCAATTTCCTGTCACTAAAAGGAAGTCACGATCTCTTTTCCCTTGAATGAAATCCAATAGTATCCAAAAGTAATAAAAGCATCACTATTTTGATTCCAGAATCGACTTTAGATCATGCAGCACGTTACTAGCATGCTCTCCTTAACGCGTTTGCGGCAATTTAAAGGATTTTGTGCAACTGGAGTTAATATTGTCTCAACCAAGTGATTCTGTGTAGAAGATTAAGAAGAAAAATGGCAAGAGTTTTTTGGTATGGAAATTTGTAGACAACTTGTTGCCACGTCGGTTCCAAGGTACGTATGGGTGGAGTGGCGGAACATTGCTGCTACGTAACCCAAGTTGCTTCTCTGCAATTTTCTCGGATGAGAAGAACTTTTGCCTACATTGGTGAGTACATTTATCCAAGTCTTGCATGATAAACTACGCCTTTCCATGACTGCCTGCCTTTAAAGTCTCGGTAAGCACAGCAAAACACACGTTTCGACGACTTATATATTGGATATATGCCACATGAGGGCCGCACGGTGGCTGAGTGGTTAGCACATTGGCCACACAGTCAGGAGATCTGGAAGACCTGGGTTCAAATCTCCGTTTCCTCCCACATTCCAAAGACATGCATGTTAGGTTAATTGGCGACTCTAAATTGTCCATCGGTATGAGTGTGACTGGTTGTGTGTCTATATGTGCCCTGCGATTGACTGGCGACCAGTCCAGGGTGTACCCCGCCTCTCGCCCAAAGTCTGCTGGGATAGGCTCCAGCATTCCCGTGACCCTAATGAGGATAAGCGGTATAATGAATGAATGAATGAATATGCCACATGAGCGTTTGCAGTGCCGTCGCATCGCATACATACCCGATTTATATCCACATACGAATGAGACCTGAGTTGCATTTGAAAACATCGGAATTGTGTGGTTCACACCGACATGGAAAAATCGGTTGCAGGTTGCATATGAGCGAAAAAATCGGAATTCAATCGAAACTCAGACCTGCAGTGTGAACATAACCTCAGCTGTTGCTAAAGAGTTGTTGCTTGTTGTTGTGTGGAGAGTAAACTAATTGGTGCCACCAACCTTTACTCTTGTCTTGTTGTGAATCGCATCATCACATTTGGTGACCCTCGGCGTGGGTAAAAATGTTGACTGACAACAGCGACAACCACGAAGCCGCATCGGCGCCTCTACAGGTTAAAAATTGGCTAACGTCGGTTCTGTCTGTGCCGGCAACACACCCCACCACGCCAAAAAAAAGCCCAAAGCCCAGTTCTGGCTGCGAGGAATAATACAGACGTGACAAAGTATTTCCACTTAGTAGCTGCACTGGATACCTTCAGGACGACCAATACATGAACCCGTAGGTCTATATAGAGCAGATTTCAAAATTGGTTTTCATTATAGAAAAAAACCTGATATCCCAATGTCAATATCAGGCCAACAATATTGGTGGACCGATATTATCAGACATCCCTACTTATTGGTACTTAGATCTATTATGTACAGTATGAGAACAGGTGACTACAGGGGTGTTATTTCATGGTTACAGGGCTCTAATAATTTTAGAATCTTTTTAGAAGGTCATAAACAGGTTTTCTATGCTCTAACTCTGAAAATATTCTATTAATTAATATTGAATTCTACCTCGCGGAAATTCACTTTTTGGTCTAGAACCAATTAACTGTGATAAACGAGGGATGAGTTTACATAAAAAGCTACTTGTGTGATTTTGTCATGAACATTGCAAATATATAATTTTTAGATTTTTATACCGTTTAGCCTATAAATAAACATGTAAGGTTATTTTTCCTTCAGTGTCAGCTGGGATAGGACCCTAATGAGGATAAGCGGTATATAAAATGAATGAATGAATGAAAACATGACTTAAAACAAGAAGATTGTGGTGGTTGATGTCATGTTTTTGGGAACAGGCACTTCTTTAATGAAGGTAAAAGAAACCGTAACTGTTGATTTTTCCTTTTTAATTCGTCATTCACTGCATATGCATTTAGAGTTGTTATGCACGTAAAGCTGAGAACGTGTTTTGTGTTAACATTTTTGCAAGTCAACCATTGATGACGTCATAGACAGACGACATAACTTCTGGTTCTGGTGGCCATTTTGTAAGCTAGAAAACAGTTGGACTCACGGAGTGTATTAACCTGAGTGCACGCAAACCGAGGCAAAATTGTGGCAAATTTTTTTAGTGCGTGTCATTTGCCCAACAAAACCCTGTGGTTCATCTGAGGATTTTTTCCAAAGCAGGAGAAATCCTCACAGAAAGCAGAACCGCCTTAGTCCTGGCTCTTTAGAGAAAGCACTTAATAAAAAAACAATGAAAAATACCGATATTTGAATGAATGAATGAATGAATAATTCTCTTTATTTAGTTACAAGTAACAAAAGGGCATTTCTATGTCTAATGCTGCGTTTAACTGTGGTCCTACCACTAGATTGTTTTATTGACCATCTTGATGGCGCCATAGAGTAAATGATTCCTAATGAGGTGTCGGTACGTGTGCTGGCACAGTTGACTGTAAGTATCCATGTTTCACGGGGCTTCATCTCGCCATCACTTGCCAACAAGGGCGGACGCTAACTGGTGTTCCACTGTATTTTTTTTTGCCTTACATTTTTACTAAAGAATCCTACCTTTCGGAATAGTTTGAGTGAAAGATTGTGATGTTCCAACCCAGTCCTGTTGGTGGCAGTAATGCACATTACAAACTGAGTGCCACCACAGCTTTATCTGCTCGATTTCTCGAGTTGTTGCTTTAATTTATCCCAAGTGGACTGAATGTCAAACTATATAATCCACACTAAAATGCAAACGCTTCTAAGTAAATCTACAATCATTTACATTAAGGTGTTTGTCCACCTGAAAGCTATCACAGGCCCACTGCTGGATCCCCTACAGTTTACTCACCGGCCAAACAGGTGTGTCGAAGTTGCATTGAACATGAGACTACACTACATGCCTAAACACCTCAACTCTTCAGGGATGTGTGCTAGCATCCTGTTTGTGGACTTTAGTTCTACCTTTAACACTATACATCCTCCTTATAAAGCTTACTCAACTCACTGTGCCCCCTCCACCTGTCGGTGGATCAACAGCTTCCTGACTGACAGGAGGCAGCAAGGGAGGTTGCTCCCACACCCGGACCATCAACTTTGGCACCCCCCAGGGGTGTGTCCTCTCCCCTCTGCTTCTTTTTCCAATATATACAGTAAATGACTGCGTCTCAGGCGATCCAGCTGTGTGTCATTGGCTAAATGACAAATCTGCTTATAGATGTGAGATGGATGACCTGGTCTCCTGAAGACTGTGGAGATGACAGTGGGGCGATCACTCACCCCCCTTCCTCACAATCCTAGAACGTAGACTGTCTACAGTGGACTTCTTCAGGTTCTTGAGCTCCACCATCTCCTGGGACTTGAAGGGGTCTTCCTACATAGACACTATTTGGAAAAAGGCATAGCAGAGGATGTGCTTCTTAAAACCTCTCCAGAAGTTTACCTGTCTAAGGAACTGCTAGCAACCTTCCACAATGCAATAATACTGTCTGTTCTCTGCACCTTGATTTGATTTGATTTGGCTCTGCTATCAAGCTAGACAAGAACAGTCTGCAACGGACAATCAAGTCCAGAATGAAAACCACTGGGCCCAGCATGCCCTCCATAGGGGAACTGTACCGGCCTTGAGTTAATGAGCGAGAAGGCAAAATCTCTGTGAGCCGCTCAGACCCCATCTGCAAACTGTTCCAATTCCTCCCCTCTGGTAGTCGATGCAATTGTCGCCAAAGAAACCGGACACAAAATTGTCTCCCTGGTTCTCAAACTATTAAACTCTTAACAACACTCACCATCACCCCACACAAGCTGACCTTTTATACAGGATGTACTACCCGATTATTTATCCATATTTATATTACCAACCACTGCTTTTTGCACTACATACTTGTTCTGGATGTAATACTGAATTTGTAATGTGTAACATTGTAAATGTCATAATTAAAATTCAAATTCTTATCTGTAATATGGAAATTTGTGTAGTAGTATTCGCCTTCTCCTTTTTTTGTAAACTTTATTTACTATTGTTGTACTTTGTAAGAGAGTGATTCTAGTATGGAGTCAAATTCCTAGTGTGTTAACACAGGGCGAATAAAGCTGATTCTGATTGTGATCAAATTTGTCCCGGCTTTTTTAGGGGCTAAAACATGTATCTGGATTCAGTGTGAGATTTTATAGTTATTGGACGACATGTGTAGTCAAATAAAGTAAAGACATTTTTGGGTTTAACGGTTGGTCACCATCCGAATTAATGATTTGTGTCTTATCAGCTAGTTAACGAACAACCGATGTGAAGGACACATGCGCGGACATCACATGTGGGAGAAAACACTTAATTATATATGCAATCAGCTATGAATATGTGTTATTTTTCTAGTTTTTTAAAATTGTTTTAAATGTCCGTCAGTGTTATCTAGAATCCTTTTCAGAATTTATTCCAAACACTTGAACATATGTGCATTGTTGCACTTTCAAATCCTTAAATGCGATGTGAGCATGTAATATGAAGTGGAGCAGAAAGGACACCCAAGCAACTTGGGGGGGGGGGGAACAGGAAATACTTTGGAAATGGGTGAAGACGTTTATTTTCAGTGGTTTCCCACATAAGTTCAGGACGTTTATCATGCTTGAATTGTGTTGGTGAGACTGTGGAGGGAGATGGAAGCTTGGTCTGAGTCGCGTGGAACCATGTCAGCACAGAACGCTGTTTCTTGATGAATTATCGATGACTGGTTTTGTTTGGAGGCCAAAGTGAAAAGACACTTCCCATCTCTACTGGCATTCATCATCTGCTGAAAAGCATGGTTTTATTGCAGAGTAAAAGTAGAATAAATAAGGACTAATCCTTGCTGGAGGAGGTGTTGACTATTTTTAGATCGTAGCATGTTCAACTGTCAAGCGGCCGCCTGTGCTGATCCGATACAAGGCTTTCCTTAAATGACGCCATTGTTGGACGCCAGGCTTGCCGTCGTTGAGCCTTTCTCAGGTTTCTGTCTCCTCTAATCCCTGTTCTGTGTTTTTTTTTAATAGAACGGTTGAAATATTGAGCAAGAGGACTCATTGACAGAATGAGGGATTTGGTGTTTTATTACTTTTTGTAAATATCCATCCAAAAAATGCCAAGTGTAACTTTAACTAACTTTTTCTTTTGTTCCGTGTCACAAGAAAACTACCGAAAACAGCAAAAATGGGTGGTTAAGGAGCAAAAGAGGTGTGATATAATTGGAAATCAAAAATTAGATATCAGATCATATCGGTATTTGTTTTCCTGCCAATAGTAATATACTGTACATTTTTATATGGATAGCTGGTAAGACTTGACAAGACCTGCAACAATTAATCGTTGAAACAAATGGGTATTCAATTCAAAATTTTTTTATTTAAAAAAACAAAAAAAATTTATGAAAAATTAGGAATTGAATACCCATTGATTAGACTATCCTGGGAAAGTCTACTCCAGGGTGCTGGAGAGAAGGGCACGACCGTTAGTTGAACCTTGGTTACTGGAGCTGCAATGTGGTTTTCGTCCCGGTCGCGGAACACTGGAACAGCTCTACACCCTTGCAAGGGTACTGGAGGGTATGTGGGAGTTTGCCCAACCGGTCTACATGTGCTTTGTAGACCTGGAAAAGGCATTCGACCGTGTCCCTCACGGTGTCCTGTGGGGGGTGCTCCGGGAGTACGGGATTGGTGGCCCGCTACTACGTGCCATTCGGTCCTTGTACAATCGAAGCAGGAGCCTGGTTCGTATTGCCAGCAGTAAGTCGAGCTTGTTTCCGGTGAACGTTGGCCTCCGCCAAGGCTGCCCTTTGTCACCGATTTTGTTCATAATCTTCACGGACAGAATTTCTAGGCGCAGTCAAGGTGTTGAGGGAGTCCAGCTTGTCGACCTTAGGATCTCGTCTCTGCTATTTGCAGACGATGTGGTCCTTATGGCCTCATCAGGCTGTGACCTTCAGCGTTTACTGGAGCGGTTTGCAGCTGAGTGTGAAGCTTCTGGGATGAGACTCAGCACCTCCAAATCCGAGGCCATGGTTCTCAGTCGGAAACGGGTGGACTGTACCCTCCGGGTTGGGAGTGAGGTCTTGCCTCAGGTGGAGGAGTTCAAGTATCTCGGGTTCTTGTTCACGAGTGAGGGAAGGTTGGAGCGTGAGATCGACAGACGGATCGGTGCAGCGTCTGCAGTAATGCGGTCGCTGTACCGGACCGTCGTGGTGAAGAGAGAGCTGAGCCGGAAGGCAAAGCTCTCTGTTTACCGATCGATCTACGTTCCCACCCTCACCTATGGTCATGAGTTATGGGTCATGACCGAAAGAATGAGATCGCGGATACAAGCGGCGGAAATGAGTTTCCTTCGTAGGGTGGCTGGACTCACCCTAAGAGATAGGGTGAGGAGCTCGGCCATCCGGGAGGAGCTCAGAGTAGAGCCGCTGCTCCTTCACATCGAGAGGAGCCAGTTGAGGTGGCTCGGGCATCTAGTACGGATGCCTCCCGGGCGCCTCCCTGGTGAGGTGTTTCAGGCATGCCTAGTCGGGAGAAGGCCCCCGGGAAGACCTAGGACACGCTGGAGGGACTATGTCTCACAGCTGGCCTGGGAACGCCTTGGTGTCCTCCCGATGGAGCTGGAAGTGGTCGCTGGGGACCGGGAAGTCTGGACGTCCCTAATGAAGCTGCTGCCCCTGCGACCCGGACCCGGATAAGCGGAGGAAAATGGATGGATGGATGGATTTAAAAATATACAGTACATATCTTCTGATTTCAGCCTCTCAAATGTGAATATGTTTGAATCTCTTTAGTTTTCAATGAAAGCAGACCTATTGTTGTGTATCCCTAGGTATTTGTTTTTTGTTTTGTAATAAATTTCACAGTTTGTAAAAATGTTTTGCCATTCATTAAAAGAGATGTTCTGAAGTAGGCTGTATGTAACATTGAAATGAGGTAGAAATGAATGCTCCTTACTTTAGTAGGTAGGAAACATTCATTCATTTTCTATACCGCTTATCCTCATTAGGGTCACGGGGATGCTGGAGCCTATCCCAGCTGGCTTTGGGCGAGAGGCGGGGTACACCCTGGACTGGTCGCCAGTCAATCACAGGGCAGACAAACAAACATTCACAATCACATTCATACCGTTGGACAATTTAGAGTCGCCAATTAACCTAACATGCATGTTTTTGGAATGTGGGAGGAAACCTCACGGGGAGAACATGCAAACTCCACACACAGATGCCCAACGGCGATACGAACCCGGAACCTCCTGACTGTGAGGCCAACGTGCTACCCACATATCCACCGTGCGGCCATAGGAAACATTCATTGTGATCAATTAAATGATATCACAACCAGCAAGCGGTGAAGGGGGATGATGTAATGAGAATCAAGTGGTGTTTCAATTCTTAGTGGTTTCTTCCCCTCGGTCCTTGGTTTTCAGGGGTAAAATGAAAGGGAAGGACTAAGGAGTAGAATTGGGATTCAGCCTCAGTCATGATTTGTTGATGACTATGACTATTTTGTTTACAACAAATGTGGTACTTTTACTTGTATTGCAGTTGTATGCGACGGAAGGGCTGTGACAATATCTCTGTAGTGCTGGACAATATTGGTATGTGGGATATTGGAAAGCCACTATCAAGCATCTCTATTGTTTACCCGTATAGAAAGCTTCCAAAGCCATCTTTTATGTACAATATGGACTCAGTCACACAGTTCCTATAGAAGAAAGTATTTTCTTTTTGATTTTACAGCTCTAAGTTTGTCATGTTTTTACAAACATCATTACCAGTCATACTCAGCTTCCCAGGCGGCAGAACAGTCAATGCTAACGCATCGGGAAGAAAAAAGGATGTAGAACAAGTCTTGCTGCAATTAAGTGACTCCTGACTGCTTTTCTGGCCTCACCTGGATTCATCCAATCGTAAAGCCGTTCTGGTTCTTGGAGCCATTGTTGCAATAGTAGGGCCTTACGGTTTTTGCGTTAACAGAATCACAGACGGAATTGCGGAATTGGCCAATAAGAACAGAATGTACTGCTTAAGGCAGAATCGCATGTGTGAATGAAATTCTGTGACTGTAAGGAGAAGGATTTGGTGGGGGGGAAATATTTCCCCCCAGTGGACCAATCATTCGTAGTGGCATGCTCTCACAAACACTATCAGCCCCCTCTTGAACCAAACATGCCGAGGCAGAAACATTGACTAAGTTGGCGAAAAATCTTTGAAACTCTTACTTTTCACCAAATGTGAGCAAGAGCTCGCATACAGCAATAGCCAGTGTAAAATAGCAGGGTTAGTTTAGATTAACGGAGCATGCCGATGTGGCTGTGCTTTAGTGCTTGGTAATATAATTAGGAGTTTGTGCATTTGTGTTTTGAAATAGGGATGACAGCTATGGCTGCAAATGGCACACTAAACTCACTTAGCAACAGTCAAAACACATCACGCGTCCGGCCTTCAAAATAAGAGCAAGATACATCCTAATGTATAATAGTGGTAAGAAAATAAGGGTGTCACAGCTTACATTAATAAAGCTATTACAATTGCATCAGCAACTACATCTTCTTTAACCACAAGCACAAATATGATTGTTTAGGATTTTGTAGCAATGAAAAGTTCTAAGAGTTTCGGAAACCCTGGGCAAAATGGTCCGGTGACCATTGGCGTATGGCATCAATAAATGTAAGGATTTTATTCCCTGACACAAAAACACACAATCTATGGTGATAACAAAAACACATTTCATAGAGCTCCACATTAGCGTGAGCACTAGTATTTAGTGGGATGGCTGAACATGTGTAGACTGTGCATGACAATCCAACTAGTCATGAACTCAGTGGGGCCTTAGTGAAAGTGGACGGCGATAATGTGCACACTGTCATGTCTTCTTTGCCTTCCTTAAACCGTTCCCTTCTGTTTATTTTGCTCTAAGTGGGGGGCTGCAATTTACTAAATGTGTAGAAGACCTGAAACCAGCGATTGAGACCGTGATCATGTTTGGGAAAATGTCTACAGAAGTCCTAAATTATGTGAGCACATTGGCAATGGTTCCTTCTTTTTTTAAATGTGCAAGCGCTGCGTGTCGCCCCCTGTTGGCTAGCAAGTGTACAGCTTGTAATTGTGAGAATGAAAAGCAGAAAATGACATGATCATGTTTTGTTGGTTCAAGGTTTTAAAGTTGCTTCACTTGAAATATTAACGTGAACAAATATATCAAAACAACATCCAAGTGTTTGCAACACTGCAGTTGTTTGAAAAACATTTTCAACATGAAATGCCTCAAATACAACTGCAACCAGCTTGACATACCACTTTCCTTTCCCTTCTGCTTTAGGGGGATACTTGATGGAGGTCCATGGAAGGCATATATGGTTTAATTTGTTTCTAACATGCATACAGTTTTTATTGAATGCTTCATGTTATAAATCACTTTTCCACATGTCCGAAAAGGCACAAGCGGAGCTTATTTAATCCTACCCCGTCACATGAATTGCTAATACTTTATTTTTAACAAAGTTTAGACATAGACAAATGAGCAAATAAGTATATATAGTTATAGTATACTGTAGCGACGACTATATCATGATGTTCCAAGCTGCTGTTTAGAGTGTGGGATATAGAGGGCAATGGTGTTCAGCATGCTGGGCACAGCAAGTGTTGGGAATCAAGTGCATAGAATAAGAAAACAAGGAAGTGTTGTTGCAATGTGCATGTGGCAAGGAATGTCTAAATATCCTTATATAGATAATGCATTTTTGCCGAGTAAGAGCATGAAACGAGTACAGCGCGTCGTCTTGATAAAACCCTCATTGGCTAACGACTTAGAGTATGTATACACTCTTCACGCACTGTGATTGGCCAGTTGCACACCGCGAGCACCCCTCCCTAGACATACTTGCTAAGAGCCATGCCCCTAACTCTTTGGGAGGGGAGGAATGTGTGACCCTTCAAAAGTATGTTATGTACATTGTCCATTCACTGCAGCAACTCCTCCCGCGGCTGGCGACTCCTTCAGCTGTACACAGTGGTTTTCCCGACCTCCATTGACACACAGCGGCTGCTTACATTGCATATGCAACATTGATACGCCTTGCCCGGCCTGGTGGGCGGCTCTTCCCGCTGTACATTCTGATTCTCCCTGTTAGGATAGCCGTAGGTGTCGTAGGAAGCCAGTGTGGCCATCTTGCAATCGAAGTGAGTGGGCTGCACGAGCCTCGTACAATGCCCACACACTTGCG
The DNA here is from genome assembly GCA_024372805.1 of Oostethus manadensis. NCBI lineage: Eukaryota > Metazoa > Chordata > Actinopteri > Syngnathiformes > Syngnathidae > Oostethus > Oostethus manadensis. The sequence continues at coordinate 1,058,465 of QODF01000022.1, read as the reverse complement.
CTCTCTGTGAGTGAAACGTATGACGGCCTTACATGAACTGCACCTAGCACACACAAGTCGCACGCAACACTTATGATCTAATTGCCACCAAATGACGGCGAGTGGTATGCATGTTGGTGTCACCAATGACACTCTCGCTACCCCCCTGATAACCTACTTCCTCTATGTGCTGGCGACGGCCAACAAATCCCCCCCAAATTGTGGTAACGATGCTTGTGGTAGCGCGTTACTTGGTAGACTCGTTTTGTAACATATGCAATGCGGTGGACAGGACGGAGCAGTAAAAAGCTTGTGTTGCATCGTCACTGCCTGTGTTTTTTTTTGCCTGCTTGCTTCTAATTTGGCTGGTGATGGAATGTCAGTTGGAAATTTAGCTCTTAGTACTGACGGTGGGGCTTTTGAGAAAAATACAATGAACAAGGCTGACAGATTATTTCTGACTGATTATTGACAGTTGTGATTTGCCATCACTGGACGTTTGCATGAATCACCATCTTCACACAGATCAATAAAAACAATTAAATTACTTACACGCACACGCACGCACATACACAATTGGAAGTTCAAATTTGAGGCTGTTCTGTAAATAGTTTAAAAAAAAACAATAAATATAGCAACTTCCGATCAATCCATGTAAATTTCATACTTCAATAATGTACCAATTTAAGCCCCACCTATTTCCGGCTAAACCACACCCACTTCTGATTTATGCCCCACCCACCCTAAGTACAGATACAGATGACTTAGACGATTGAACTCATACAAATACAGAGAGTGGTGTATTTGCTCACCACAAGTAGTGATTAGACAAAGTATTGAATGTACACAGTGGTTCAGGACTCTTGAAGAGATTAAAAAACCTATGGAAGAAAATACAGCATTATGCAATGATATCAAGGATCAACAGGACGATATCAAGGCATTGCTGAAGATAATGCTGCCTTGTGCGCTCCTGTTAAATAAAGAGCCCTAAGGAAGAAAAAAGAGCTTTAACCAATGATATCAACATTCTACAGGATGATATCAAGGCATTAAGGGAAGATAATGCTGTCTTGGCTAATCTCTTGAGGAAGAGAAATATTCAAAGGAAAATGTCACTGAACAAATGGAAAAACATAACTAACGAGCCGGATCAGAATGTACGAATGAACAATATGATCATCAGAGAGCTTCGAATTACACCCAGGTCAAGAGACAATTGGATGTTCCTTCAACAAAGCAACAAATTCAAATCAAATTCCTACAATCAAAGGAGGTGGCTGAAGATAACGCCATCGATACTTCATCTCACTGTATGGGAAAAAAACACCCGTTATCACTGGTAAGTTTACAAACAGGAAAGAAGAAGTTGAACGGCACAAAGGTCTACATGGATAAGTATTTGACAAAACACAAGACTGTCATCGCTGCCAAAGGACTAGACTTGAGGGAGCGGCGAAAGATACAAAGCACGGCAAAATCTACATCAAGCCAAATGAAGGACCAGCAGAAGCAAGAGAGCTAGTCATCAAGATATCAACGATCTAAATACATATTAAAGATCATTTTGCCACGGCAACAAAAATGTAGGATACAAAGAATTATGCATTCAATAGCATTTGACCTTTGATTTAATTGTTGCAATGGGCCTGCCTGCCTCCCTCATATCTCCTCCCTCTGGCTTCATCTTCTCTTGTGAATTTAATGCCATGACACTGCACGGAGAATGCCGTTTAGGTATGATACCTTTTTTGATCGTATGTAAATTGGTGCTCGGTAGTACCGATGAAATTTGATCGGTGCCTATAAAAGTACATTTGATACCCATTTCTGGTGGTAACTACAGTGAGGGAAAAAACTATTTGAACCCCAGCTGATTTTGCAAGTTTGCCCACTAAAAGAAATGATCAGTCTATAATTTCAATGGTAGGTTTATTTGAACACTGAAAGACAACAACGACCAAAAAAATGCGTTTCAAAAAGAGTTATAAATGAATTTGCATTTCCATGAAGGAAATAAGTATTTGATCGTCAGCAAGATCTCTAGCTCCCAGGTGGATCTTATACAGGTAACGAGCTGACATTGGCAGCCCTCTCAGCTCATTACCTGTATAAAAGAGACCTGTCGACAGAAGCAATCAATCAATCTAGATGCCAAACTCTGCACCATGGCCAAGACCAAAGAGTTTTCCAAGAATGTCAGGGACAAGATTGTGGACCTACATAAGGCCGGAATGGGCTACAAGACCATCGCCAAGCAGCTGGGTGAGAAGGTGACAGCAGGTGGTGCAAAGATTCTCAAATGGAAGAAACTGCCAATCTCCCTTGGTCTGGAGCTCCATGCAAGATCTCACCTCGTAGAGTTTCAATGATAATGAGAACGGTGAGGAATCAGCCCAGAACCACTCGGGAGGAACTTGTCAATAATCTCAAGGCAGCTGGGACCATAGTCACCACAAAAACAGTTTGTAACACACTACGCCGTGAAGGACTTAAATCCTGCTGTGCCCGCAAGGTCCCCCTGCTCAAGCTACAGGCCCGTTTGAAGTTTCCCACTGAACATCTGACTGATTCAGAGGAAGACTGGGTGAAAGTGTTGTGGTCAGATGAGACCAAAATTGAGCTTTTTGGCATCAACTCAACTCGCTGTGTTTGGAGGAGGAGGAAAGCTGCCTATGACTCCAAAAACACCATCCCCACCGTCAAATATGAAGGTGGAAACATTATGCTTTGGGGGTGTTTTTCTGCCAAGGGGACAGGACAATTGCACCGCATCAAAGGGAGGATGGATGGGACCATTTACCATCAAGTGTTGGGTGAGAACCTCCTTCCCTCAGTCAGGGCATTAAAAATGGGTCGTGGTTGGTTTTTTTTCCCAGCATGACAATGATCCAAAACACACGGCCAAGGCAACAAAAGATTGGCTCAAAAAGAAGCATATTAGGGTCATGGAGTGGCCTAGCTCTAGACCTTAATCCCATAGAAAATCTGTGGAGGGAGCTGAAGGTTCGAGTTGCCAAACATCAGCCACAAAACATTGACATGGAGAGGATCTGCAAAGAGGAGTGACCAAAATCCCACCTGAGATGTGTGCAAACCTTCTGGCCAACTACAAGAAAAGGCTGACCTCTGTGATTGCCAACAAAGGTTTTGCCACCAAGTACTAAAGCACGTTTTTCCAAAGGGATCAAATACTTATTTCCTTCATGGAAATGCAAATTAAATCATAACTCTTTTTGAAATGCATTTTTCTGGATTTTTTTTTTGTCATTGTTGTCTCTCAGTGTTCAAATAAACCTACCATTGAAATTATAGACTGATCATTTCTTTGTTAGCGGGCAAACTTACAAAATCAACGGGGGTTGAAATAGTTTTTTCCCTCACTGTATATCTAGTAGAGGTCTTCACTATAAAAAGTGGTGATAACTAACCAACAATTCCAACAATAACAACGGATGTCAAATTGCTAAGTTGTTCAGGGTTTTTGTTTCTTGTCAAGCTTCTTTAATCTGGACTCAAGTAAATCTGACAAATCCAGAAAGTGCACAAATGCAAGAAAAAGGTCTGGACACACACACACACACACACACACACACACACACGTGCATTTGTGTGGTGGTTTGTATAAGTCACATAGCACTTTACAGTTTCCGCCCCTTGCTGCCCCGGTGTTATTACACGGGAATGAAAGACTGCTTTGTGCTTTATTGCAACCTCGCTTGGAGCCGCAGTGGAACTCACGTGCAGTTTTTCTGCGCTGGGCATGCACACATGACAATTGGTGACCCCCCCACGGGGGTGGGAAATGTCCACCAAATTGTGGCTAATTTTTGTGCTGTTTTAAGACGATTGTTCCCATGGCAACCATTTCTAATAGTTAGCTACTACACTACAAATAAACTTGGTGGTAGAGAATATATGAAAAGTGATCATTATCATCTTTGTAAAGGCAGAATACTGGATGTGACTTAGGTGTGCCGAATGAAACATCCAGGAAATAGCAAAAAAAAAAAAAAACCCAGACATGTTGAGTGGTAGTGAATACTGTTAGTTGTTCAAGCTGCTGATAATTCAGCACACCTGCTGGGAGGATCAACACGCATCAACACAAATTGAATTAGTTTGCATTAATCTGCACAAGATAGGAGACATCTTGTCTAAATTTGAGGATGTCCTCCATCTGGCTTCCTAAATGCTTCCTAATCCTTAATCTACAATCTTCATTATTCCCTCTCATCTCTTGTGTGCATTTTTAGGAAGAAGGGGAAAATGTTTTGCCTGAGGACTGACGGCAGCCTGATATTGTGCGCTTGAGTCTACATTTGCACTAATGCTTTTCTTAGTACCCCGAGGGTGCCTTTGCTATCTCGAGCTAATTGCTGTGGGGTTTTGAACTCTTCAGCTATCGACCTCTGTGCTTGGCTCGTTCAATGCACAGTGTGCTTGAAAATGTATACGTATATGTGTTGGCCTTGTTTTTGGTCATAAAAAAAGGGTGAGCATTTTCCAAAAGTTCTGTTTTAGCATTGCGTGTTGTGCAGCGGTGTTGCGGCCCACAGCTTGTTTTTTACATTCTAAAAATACATTTAAACAAGAAACCGTACAAAAGTTAAAAGACAAAGTTTAATTTTTCCCACGCATTCATCAATTTGTGGGGGGAGTTGCCAACTCAGCACATTTGTTGCTATATTTAGCGAGTAATTAGATCATCTAGATAATATCTTAAAAAAGTGTTTAGCAACAAATCTTGTGAGTCTTTTGGAGACTGACATTGCTACTCTCAACAGCTGCTGTTTGCCTCAGCCCCATCTAAAAGCACTCACAGGCTGCCCACTTTTGTGACATGAAAAAAAAAAAAGATGGAAGAAAGTTCATTTTTACTCCTAATGGTGATAAGTTTGTAAGATCTCGCATGATTACAACGTGACAAGATTTCTGGTTCACAAAAAATGTCTCGTAGGATCATTATAAATTAATCAATCACACAATTAATAATCAACTTTAAAATTTTGAGAACCTAAATGCATGTATATTGCCATGTGCATGTGTCTCCAAACAGGCAGGTAGAGGCTTCCCTCATTGGTTTGTCTGAACCAAGAAACCAACCTTGTGTATAGTCTCGTCTTGTGAACTCAGTGTCTCTGGCATCTTTCATTTTCATTTCAACTTTGGGCCAAACATTCAAGCACAAATGTGGATACTAATAATACCCGTTTGAAGCAAGGGGTACATGCAAGCCAGAAAAAGTCGTAACATTCATTTTTTGTATAATGGAGAAGTAAAGAATAATGTTGGCAGATATTTTATAGGGTGATCCAAATGTTGGCAATAAGGCTCTGTTACTTTCATGAAAATATTTTTTGTTTTTCACCGCAGCTACTTCATACTTAATCCCAAAGAAATGTCCGGAGGGGTCCACAGTTGTCACTCATACATATTTATTTATAAAAAAAGTCCAGTTTTGGCCAAGTCTTAGCTTGACAGTCTTTGGAGTGGGGTAGAAAAAAGTCTCTGGTCTAGTCACCAAGACTGTCTGGCTCTTCTACACCAGTGCTCAGGACTGAATGCTGACTGTCCGTGTCGGAGCTGTCAGAGTTGTCAGCGTCATTTCCGTTGTCCGCCTCCATGTAGTCCAACAGAAGATCTCGCAGGGATATGTCGCTGTCAGTGATGCTTTGTGAGGCCTTGAACTGTTAGGAAGAAGTCACACGTTAGCCGTGTTTTCTAGTTTGTGGTGTGAATCGTGGTGTGCTGGTAAATGCAGGGGTCTCCAAGCATACTGAAAATCACATGATACTGGGAGCAAATTTAGTATACTAGCTAACACCAGCGTAGCTTCTCACAAACGTGAGTACACCACTCACATTTCTGTCAGTATGCATGCTTTAATACATACATGCATACTGTACATACTGTACATACAGTACATTGCACCTCATGGCAAAGAACTGTGATGTGAAAAAAGATAAGTGTTGCTCTACATTATGCTTGTTGTGATAATCAAATCAATTAATCGCACGATTAATAGAAAAGAAAAATTAAGAGAAAAAACAAACTTGGTAATTTTGCTGGCCTTGACATGTTGAGATGTGCATGTGTGTTTTCTTCCTCTCTATTTACCAAAAAGGCTGGATGACAAGAGGATTCACTCTGTGCATATGTTTGAACACATGGGCGCGTTGTTTCTGTAGCGGAATGAACGGAGTGAGTGAACCCTCTTTCTGTCAGTCAGTCTCTTTCTTCCAGTGGGCAGGGCTGCTAGCGAGAGTGCATACACAGAATGCTGCAGCCTGCAAGTGAGCAAATGCAAACATGAATGAAGGCACAAAAGCGATGGTTTCTAAGGTGTGCAGCCCTAAGGTGTGATTATTTCAGTTTTAAACAGAATTAACAAGGTGAGGCCATGAAAACCGATGAGTCGATTTTGCATTTTTTGGAAAGTGGTAGCGACGAAAAAGGTTAATACGACCAACTTGCATTGGCACCTCAAACACAGTCATTCTGTCCAGTTTTCCCACCTGGGAAAGAAACCGCCACTTGAGGTACAGTGTAGCCATCGTCCTGACAGACAGTGCTAAGTTGCTCAAAGACAGTGTCAGCTGCTATATGTTAAGCATTTCTGTTAAGGAATAATACCCAAAGTTCATTATTTATTAAAGTGCAACTTTGTACTTGTAGACTTGGTAATGCCATCCATCCATCCGTTTTCTTCCGCTTATCTGAGGTTGGGTCGCGGGGGCAGCAGCCTAAGCAGGGAAGCCCAGACGTCACTCTTCCCGGCGGATGCCGAGGCGTTCCCAGGCCAGTTGAAAGACATAGTCTCTCCAACGTGTCCTGGGTCTTCCCCCAGGCCTCCTACCGGTTGGACGTGCCCTGAACACCTCCCCAGGAAAGGCGTCCGGGAGGCATCCTAACCAGATGCCCGAGCCACCTCATCTGGCTCCTCTCAATGCGGAGGAGCAGCGGTTCTACTCCGAGTCTCTCCCGGATAACAGTGCTGCTCACCCTATCTCTAAGGGAGAGCCCAGCCACCCTGCGGAGAAAACTCATTTCGGCCGCTTGTACCTGCAATCTTGTCCTTTTTTTGCATGTTCTCATTCTAAAAATAGGTAAGTAACCATTCTACATAACTTTTATTCCAATCTAATGTTTGAATTTCAATTTGAGCTTCAATTTTTTGCCCATTCACGATGACAATGATACTGCTTGATACTGTTTGATACTGCATATTAATTCCATACCAAATTGAAGGTGAAAGTTACCAGCCATGATAAAGTCATATTGGTAGTACAAAAACACATAACACCAACCGTAAAGCCTAATTTGTTGGGGAATCCCCACTCAGTGACAGGTTTTTACTGCTTGGCCGTGTGGGGATTGGAACAACAATACAAATGAAAACTGGCAGGATGACAAGATGGTTCACTTTGTGCATTCTATAGTGGAATTTGAGAGAACCCTCCTGTCAGTCATTCAGTCTCGTTGTCCCAGTGGGAAGATGTGGGGCACTCGCGAGGAAGAACTCGCTGGCTATGAGTGAACTGTTTTCTTCATGCCTGTCAATATCTAATCAATTTCAGCCCGTCAGCGCACAGTCATTTTGTGACATTAAACAGTTTGTGACGAAGACAAAAAATACAAAACAATGGAACTTAACGTTTCAGCTACTCAAAGTATAACACCTCACTGTGCACCAAACACATTTAGCTTCATCCAAACGCCGACAAAACCTTACACCTCATGAAGCGTAAACGGCGTATTCCACTCAAACAGAGTCAAGTTTATTTTTCTGGCCGAGGAATACGCCTCAAAAGCGTCACTCGCAGGGCCTCAAGCCACTGCCACCTGTGAGTTTGGAAAAGTTAACGCTAGGTTTTAAAACATGCCTCGCACGTGCATTGCAGAAGGTTGTGGCCATAAACAAAAAATGTGGTCAACTTGTGGTTCCACACGATACCAACTAAACGGGACAGACTGACGCATGGGTACTGGCTCTCAACTTAGATTCGACGACATCGTTATGACGACTCAGCGAGATCCTTGTTTGCGGTCAGCATTTTTTTTGCGCGAGGACTATGCTAAATTTACCAGCTCAAGGGGGAGCACAAGCACAGTACAGTCCATTTTATTTTCATTGGGGTTTTTCTCTTTATTTATTATGCTTACTTTATTTTCAAAGTGCTTGGCATTCCCATTGCAAAAATAAATACTATTGTGAAATTAAAGTTTATTGGTTTTGATATGGTGTACGCACATTATTATGTCATCATATCATGGCATCGATGGGAAAAAAAATAATGTTGACAATAATTGTTTACTGGCAATAATTTGTAGGGCAGTTATCCATCCATTTTCATCCAGCAGCATTTTCTAACAGTAATGATTAGAATGATAATAATCCAAATAATACACGTAAAGCCTTACCCTTGTCAACGGGAGCATTTAAACACGATAAAATGTAAAACAATAGTCCAAAATGTAAAATAATGATAAAGTCCTGATTAAAAAGTCGATGAATAATATTTGCAGTCTTACCTCTATGTCAATGAGGACATTGTTCAGGTAGATGCTGTCAAAACATTTAAGGTTGTTGAACAGGTGGACCAGTTCCAAACATTCTTCCTCCTCTTCCTCGGGCGCCCCTCGCTTGCGTGACGTCACTTCCCCTTTGGACATGCTCGCTAGTGTTTGTTTGTCTTCGGACTGGCCCGCTACACCAGCGGTGGTTCCGGGTGGTTGTCGGTGTTGTCCGCGGTTCTGTCGCAGACGGTTGAGCGTCCGTGCCTTTGTGCTTTGAAAGTGTCTCACAAAAGGAACGTTTATAAAAGTGCGAAAGTAAAGAAGCAGCGACGGCGTCAGCGTTCGTCATTACGTTACCTCAAACCCAAAGTGTTATTTAAAAAAAAACAAAAGTACTGGTATTGTATTATGTGTGGGTTTTTTGTGGCTAATAAGAGGAATGTCACGCACGGAACCACTTTGTGGTTCGTGCTAAAACCGTTAGCTTAGCGACGCGTTAGCTAGCTAACGTGTTTATGCTGCCCGAACCCAGCAGGACTCCCGCCCTTGCTTCGTCCGTTCATTCGCTTGTGTGTTACTATTAATGCTATTAATGGAGTGGTCCGAATAACCATATCTTTTCCCCGTATTTGGCGCAACAATGCCGCGCGTCGGCAGCGAAACGCTACAGTTCCTCACCCGTTTGAGACACACCTTCAAGTGGGTGGGTTTCCGCCGACATAGCCCCCGTGACATTTCAAAGGTGCTTTCGTCAGTCGTTTAGTTTTCCCGTGGTGTGGTCTCTGCCAGACGCGTTCTCTCAGGACGGTGTGGCTGCTTGGACACAAACGACCCAATGACCTCAATCTGACCTTGTTTGAAATGTCTCACAGCCGGAATAAGGAAATGGAAGTTAGGATAAAATCTCAAACCTCCTTTTGGCAAAACGTCTTTGCTGCTTTGTTTAAGCTGTCCAAATGGCAACAAACCATCTGCCATTTTAGCCGTGTGACATTTGCTACTAGTTATTTTTATGCACTGACATGCACCCCTGAAGAATACACACACGTGCAACATTTTGGACATGCTTTGCTGCCACCAATGCGACTGATGGAGATTGCACTTCCATCCTTGGTTGTTTATTATGGGCAAAGATTGAAGCCTTTCAATTTTAAGGCAGATCCAGGTAAAGAGGCAAGAGTTTGTTCCGGAACAGGAGCCAAGTGACCCACCATAAAGCTGTGGTGTAAATACAAGCTTGTTCAGTTTCGAATTTTACAGTTTATTAAAAGGGACACATCCATTTTTTGTTATGAGTAGGGATTAATCAACCAAAATGACATTCCCTATTTCCTTTTTGTCGTAGGATGCGAGCTACTGGCTGCATGTGCACCGCTTGGAGCACGGCGACGGCGGCATTCTGGACCTGGATGACGTGCTGTGTGACGTGGCGGATGACAAAGACCGGGTAAGGCTGCTGCTGGGACACTGATAACGCTGGACGTCCTCCATGTCTATACCTGCTGTGTGTGTGTTTGTCGAGTCAGTCATGTCTTTGTGTTGCTACACAATTGGCCTCAAATTTAAGAGTAACCACGGACCTGTAAGCATCCTCCGCCTCAGTACCTTTTTAGCATTGCCTATAATTTTCATTTTCAGTGCAATGGGAGGAGAAGCGACACTCACTCTGCTCATGTTTTTCCAAATCACACTAGTGGCTGATTGTGTTTGCATGCTATGTGGATGTTGTACAGCACTCTAAAGATGGGCCTTATGCGCGTGCGTGCGTGTGTGTAACATAATAGAAGTCCACTTTGATATTTTGTAAGATATGCTAAAAAGTATATAATATTTTTTAAAAACTGCATCTCAGCTTTGTGATATAGTTGAAAAAACTATTTCTCTATATGATATGGACTAAAAGTCATGTCATATCATGTTTATCTAGAAAAATAAATATATACATGTGTATACTGTATATACAGACCTGATCAAAATCTTAAGAACAGTTGAAAAATTGCTACAATTTACCTTTTGCACATTTGGATCTTAATGAGGCTTTAAGTAGAGCTACAATATGCAAAAGCAAGAAAGAGGAACGTGACAAAAAGCACTTTGAAAAAGTAATTTATTGAAAACAACAATTGAAACTGAAAATAGGCTGTTTATCAGCTGATCGAAAGTTTAAGACCATCGCTCAAAAAATGACAATTCTCCAAACCAGAACAAAAAATGTTCTCAGTAGGACTCAGTAATGAGTTGCTCCACCGTTCTTGTTAATCACTTCAAAAATTGTTTGGGCATGCTTGATGGAAGTGTTTCCAGGAAACTAGTGGGAACATTGCTCTAAGTGGTGAAAATGGCTTTACAAAGGGCATCAACTGTCTGGAACTGATGGCCATTTTTATAAACTTCCCTTGCCATCCATCCCCAAATGTTCTCTATGGGATTTAAATGAGGGAAACATGCAGGATGGTCCAAAAGAGTGATGTTATACTCCCTGAAGAAGTCCAACAGGTTACGTGCAGATGTTGCAGCAGGCATCCCTCATGACTGAGGGCCCTCGTCTTTGTGGTAACAGCTGGGTTTTTCAACAGGACAACTCTGCAGTTCACAATGCTCGCTTGACAAAGGACTTCTTCAGGGAGAATAACATCACTGTTCTGGACCATCCTCCATGTTGCCCTAATTTAAGTTCCATAGAGAACATTTGGGGATGGATGGCAAGGGAAGTTTAAAAAAATGGCCATCAGTTCCAGACAGTTGATGCTCTTTGTGAATTCATCTTCACCACAATGTAAGTTTTTTTGCACTTAATTAATGAACCTGGTAAAAAAATGAGTGTAAAATGTAAAAAAACGGAATTCTGAAAAATTAAAGTGAAAAAACTGAATTTGGGGAAAAAAAATAAAACTGAATTTGGTGAAAAATAAAACTGAATTCATAAGGCCCTACTGCAGTGATCCAGTAACCTGCACATTACTGGTACACAATGGGATGTGAACAAAGAATAATCATTGTGTAAAGGGTGTTATTTCATGTATACAGAGCACAAAATTATTAAATGGGATAAATATTTAGAAAGTCAGTCAGTTTTTTCTGCTCTAACTACAAAAATATAAAATGTGTCAATATTTAATCCTACAGAAATTCACTTATCACAGGTCTCTACCGGTTTACAATTTTATGCTACTAAAATATTTTTTCTTTTATTACATAATTCTTGTAACATTACGACTTTTTTCTCTTTAAATTCTAGCTTTTTTTCTCTTAATATTTTGACTAAATTCTGGTAAAAGTAGTGTAATTTTTTTCCCATTTGTAATGTTTTCTTGGTAAGTCATATGTTTAGAATGTGGCATGTGTCAACAAAAAAACAAGAAAAGAAAAGCTGTGGGCAGAAGCAGTCCCTGAGCTTACTTTGGACACATCGTCCTTAAGGGTTTTATATTATATAATGCTAATGAGCTCCATGTGTCTCCAAGAAGCATCATTGTGTACAGTACTTTATCCACTTTTCGTAACTTAACTCTGCACTTGTCCAACATAATAGATGTCATATATCACATCTAACAACATAACATTAAAGGGAGGGTCAGGAGGACACAAAACATTGACTGACACACACACACACACGGTTTTTGGAACTGTATTTTAAGATGTGTTGCAAAGACTGCGTTTTTACAAAGTAGTGTGCTTTACAGGGGGCTGGCTTATCTAGTGTCATGTCCATGAGGAGACGTTACCTTCATGACGTCCTAAAAAGACAAATCTTTCAAAAACTATCTTTTGAGTGCCTCTTTCTATAAGGTGGAACAAACATGTGAAGGAGATGATAGATTTTTCTAATGTTTTGTGCTGCTAAACAGGCTTCATGGGCACATTATTGTTACATCATTAAAAGCTCGCCGCACCATGAGAGAGCAGTACAGGCCGCACTTGGCGGCGAGTCCGATATTTCATATTATTTTTGAAAATGCACATTTCTCCTACTTTGGTGTTAAAAAATGACCGCGCTTAGCAAAGAGAGCCGCAAAAAGGAGCCATGTGGCTCCAGATATAGGTCTAATCCTATGCAGGACATCTGTCCAAGGGGACAGCACGACAGCTCCTGCGTCAATGTCAGTAGTCCTCCTGGCAGCTGTGACTCATCTTCATTCCATCCCACCCAGCTTTTAAAGTGTGGAAGGAGTGCCCGGCCCATCATCGTGGCACATGCACTCTTTTATTAGCGAGGACGGCTTGTTTAGGGAAGACAAGCACACTACATTTTGAAAGTATGTGTCTAGTCTGCCAGGAAAAGTTGGAAGCTTAGATGTGTATTTTCCAGATGCCATCTTTGCATAGTCCTTCCTGCCTTTTCTTTTCATTTCTTAGGGAATTCATACTGTGTGCGAAGGTCTGTACAAATGTCATTTAATTGTCTGCCTTCCCCTGGGGCGGTAATTCATCAAATAATGGATGCCAACCGCCATAAAACTTAAGAAGCTGCCCTCCCATTGGTTATCTCCCATCATCCTCTTCTTCTCAAAATCCCTAATGGTGGCCAATTACGGCAATCCTTTACACAGCGTACCGAAAAGCTCCTGTCTATTGTTAAAAATTAAAATAAAGAAAATCATAGTGTTAAGTTTAGTTTGTAACTGTATTAATTTAAATGAAGTTACAGTACGTAAACTTTATGTATGATTTCTGCCATCTGTCAAAACTATGTTCACCACCTCCTCCTCCGTCATAAAGCTCACTTCGCTCAACCCAAAAGGTAACGTGTAATTATTCCTTTTTATTTTTCATAGCTTTATTATTTTCTCATTGTTTTAACATTCATGCACTTGTAAATGATTATGTTGTCAATAATAAACATATTTCTTTTGATTGGGTACAATATTTACACTTTATATGACTGTTTGAGGGAGCTGACACCAAGCCATATATATGGTCAATCAAGGTTCAGGGTCATCTGTTATTCCTAAACTAAACTGATGCTCGCTGAACCCATGCCGGGTGTCGACCTGTAACGTGTGTGTGTGGGTTTGTGCGCGTTGTAGAGGACACAGCTGTGCCCACCATCATTTGCCATGTGCTAATCCTATCCGATCCAATTGTCTTTACAGTCTTGCCGATCCGATCCCGATCCTTTTGAGGTACATTACAGCACTTACCATGTTGGAGTGTGGCCCACAGTTGCGGACATTTTGCGGCGAACAGATCGGCTTGATGTAGCGGTGGAAGACTATTTTATCTGATCCCGATCCTGAAGATCGGATCAGAACACCCCTAATACACACAATACATGTGGCATTCCCTTGTCCAGGGGTCAGCAACTCACAGCTTTTCAGCCTCTATGTTGCGGCTCCCTTTGCCGAACACGGTGATTTTTTTTAACACCAAAGTGGAGGAAATGTGGTTTTTTGAGAATAGTTTGAAATATACGACCGACTCCAAAGCCATAAATGCAGTCTAGACTGTTGATTGGATGAGAGCGAGAATGGGATTTAGGGTAGTGTATGTAGTGAGGTGAGGGAGTTTGGAATTAAGTTAGCAACAAGACACAGCACATTGAAATAATACAAATGAACGAGAGCACTTCAGTGTGTTTTATAATGAAAAGCGTGGTGCAGCTATGTGCTCGGGAACGCGTTACACAATAATCGTCAAGGTGGTGACTCCGGAAGAGACCCGTAGTGTGCCACAGAAGCTGACTGTGCACTGACTGCTTGCTACTGTTTTGGGGCGGCAGCAACTGCTGATGGCGCCATGAAAAGTCCCTACATTGTGAACGTAGCTTAAACGAGCAATTTAGATGTGATTAATTGCTCGGCAGGTGTGTGCGGGTGTGTGCTGAATGGTGTGTAGTATGTTGTTGTCCCTCAGCGTGGGACACGAGCTAACAGGAGGTCCACGAGGTTAAATAAGCCCAGAGGCCCTTCTCATGATGACTACTTGTGTGCGTGTGTGTTTAAAAATAGAGCTGTTTACAATGTTGAACAAATGGGTTATTATTTATTAGGATATGTATGTTAGTTCCATTAAGGATCCTTGTCTTCTGCCCGTGCCAGTTTCTTCAAACTCCTCCAAATCGTTTGAGTGATGCCAGAGCCAAGAAGGCCAAGATAGTCAAGTTCGAAGGTCAAGTCAGTTCATGTACCCTGTCACAGTTCTCAAGGCTTTCTTCTCAGATCTTTCTCTGACCTTTCAAGGCATTTAGCTTCATGTTAGTGTCGATTCTGAAGAATATCTGACACAAGCTGCTTGAGAGAGGGACGTTTATTGTGTGATTAGGCGTTTGATTGACATGTGGAATGTGTGCCGTGTTGCTACTTATTTCCAGCGAGGAATATTTCAAGTCTGAAATTGTCTGTTTGAAGCTAACAAGATATGACACTCAAGGATATTCTTATGGATGAGAGTGTGTGTGTCTGTGTGTGTGTCAATAACATGTCTGGGCAGGAGGAGAATTAATAAACCACAACAAGCTGAGGATTTTCAACAAACCAGCAAGTCCCGCCCCTCTCCCAAGTGTAAAAGTGTTTATTGTGTTCCTAAAAGGCTAAACAGTGTAGTATCATTTATTAGCCACTCTATCACTCAGCAAACCACACCCACTCAGCCCTCGGATCCTGTTGGGCTAGCATCAGTGATGACCTCATTCCTTCCGTGCTTGCCTTTCTCCTCCCTCCTTGCCCCATCTTCCCCCTTTAGCAGCCCCCTAATGAGAACAAGATGACGACCGTTTGCCAGATCCGGCTGTGGTAAACGTCTGGCCCAAGCAGAGCAACACATCTCTGTTGTGACTGTTTATGTGACAAATAGGTCTAATTGCTAATCATTCAGCCTCCAACTTTCCATAGTAGCAACTTTTTGGACAGTTTTAGTGAGCAATGCATCATTTTCTTTGTGGGGATTGTGGCTTTTTCTGCAACTCAGCACTATGAAACACTTCAGTAGCAGTGAAAAAAATCAGTATGCGAAAACAGTGGTGACGTCACTAAAATTATGTTCAATTTGTTGCTACAGTACCCCGCCTCTCGCCCAAAGTCTGCTGGGATAGGCTCTAGCATCCCCGCGACCCTAATGAGGATAAGCGGTATATAAAATGAATGAATGAATGAATGTTGCTACAGTACCTCATCCTGGATGAGCAGCTTCATTGTGAATGCCAAATGAAGCTCCACTCTAGGAGGTTTGAAGAAGATCTGATGGTAATTTGGACTACAGGAAAGGTGACAAGGCGATTCTAATCCTCAGGGACCTTCAACTTGATATATGAGAATTGATCAGCAGTTATTGTGCAATGCATGTTACTTGCCCAAAAAAAGGCTGCTCCTCCTCACGGTCATTTTGTCCATTACTTTTAAAAACGGATGTAAATCACTCCTAATACTGCAAAATGCGTAGATGTTTTTGTTGTCTTTCGCTGCTCCTGACTCAATGCCTCACGGGAAGAGTTCGATAGAGCGCCTGGTGCCATGTGGTCGGTGTCTCTTGTCGGTCCTGGTTGCCAAGCGACCATGCTACTGACATTACAGACGACCTTCCTTCAAGTATTCATGTGCCCAACATCATATGGAAAGAATCATTCTAAAATGATGGTTCTGTAATAACATTGATCTTATACGGCAGGGATGTCCACATTTTTTCCAGCAATGGTGTATACAGAAATATTAAAGGAAGGAAGTGTACTTAGCAATTACGACCCACTGTTGTGAAAATACAATATATTATTATTATTATTATTATTATTATTAATTATAATAGAATCATATTGTGTCATATTGTGTTATGTATATTATATCATATATTATAACATTACAATACATATTAAACATATTAGGTAAATATATACTGAGCTATCTTAACAAAACATCCACATTTTAGCATATTTGTGTAATATCTAATATATAATTATCAATTTATTTCATTTTCACATTATGCCAGGGGCCATAAAAAATTAGCTGCCAAATGCCCATGCCAAAGTTTGGACACCCCTGGCCTATGGTACTATTGATGATTCCTTTAGTCACCAACGGTTATACTTGTGTGTTCTTACAGTCAAAGCTTGCTTGTATAGTAGCAGACTTGATCCTCTGTGATCTTGGTCTGGTTCAGCCCAGCTAACACGGCAATTGCGGGCACACTGTAGCACATTTCCTTGTGTGGTATCAGCACCTGGCACGCTCACGTCCTACCTTGAAGCCTGGGCTCAGTGACCCTGAGGACCCACAACACCACTGATTCAGGCAGCACCATACATGGACACAAGCGAGAGGACGCCATGTCTGATTTCATCTGATTAGACTGGATGTCCTCTAGAAGTGTCTCATAGTGAAATGTAAGGCGTTTTACTGTAGCTGATCTATGCTCCAAGATGATAGTTTTTTGCCAGAACTTGTAGACAACTAAATGTCAGCTGTCTCAAACCTTTATAAGCTGTGGTTGTTCAGAAGTGGTGATTCAGGCTGTAGTTTCTGTCTTCCAGCGGTGGTATGCATGTCATGCTCATTTGCTGCAGACATCAGGAGCTTTTAGCGTGATATCTAAATATGGATCAAACAAAAATGACAGCATCCTTTTGTGCTCAGATGGTCTGGGGCTCATGGAAGAGGGCCTGTCAGGTGAAGGTAGGAAGTCCTAAAGTCCAAATGTTATGTTGTTTCTATCTGGGCGATTTTCCCGAAGGCTACTGCTCAATGTTCAATGACGATGACAATACTCAGAGGTTTCCTAATATAATATAATATATTATTATAATATAACATAATTCGTTTTAGAAGTTGCATGAATATTATTTACTTAGCTCAAATTTATACTGCACAAACTGAACTTGAACCTAAAACCACGAAAATGCAACAAAATGGAGAGCTGTGAAGCATACAAGTGTATTCACAAGTCAAATTGCACGTTGAGTATGATAAATGTGGACAAATTGGCAGGTTTACACTAACGTTAAGAGTACTCCCTGCTTCTCGCGCCCCCCTGAGGGTTCACCGTGCCCCCCAGGAGGACCGCCCCACTATTTGAGAATGACTGCATTATTATTATGGTTAAATGGCTATGAAATATGTTAAGTCACCTCCTAACGAAGACCTCTGAAGCTTTAGCTTCTGAAAAAACACGGTCCTGAAGCTGAGGTAGTTTTAGTGGTAGAAATCCGCCCTCGTGTGGTGGTGTTTTGACACTGCATTTGTTTTAACCTCTATTATGCCAGTCCAGGGTGTACCCCGCCTCCCGCCCAAAGTGGGCTAGGATAGGCTCCAGCATACCCGCGACCCTAATGACGACAAGCATAGAAAATGAATGAGTGAATATACCATTCACTCTACTAAAGATATTGAGGGCTTTTTGATGTTTTTCAGTTGGAAGCATAGGCGTGTTGTTTTTATGTGTATGTATTAAGTTAATTTGGTCCTGATCCAAAGTATTAGGATCCCCACAGAAAACAGTTTCTTCACCATAAGGGGGCAATCATTTTAAATACATGATAATACAGGTAAAATGCGCAGCATGCATGTATCACTGTTTACAATAGCCCTGAACGTTGCATATTTATCTCTTTATGCTTCACTGATAATGATTTTTCATCAATTTCACACTTTGTTCCGCGGCCATTGAACATATCAGAGTTGCTATGTTAGTTGTTAATGAGCACAATTAGTGTTTTGATCAGAGGTCTTAGATTTGTGCTTGCCGTGACAGCCAGTTATAATTTCAATTTCCGTACAAGTGTTCTGCCTAAATGCAAAGAGCTAAGTGATCTAGCAGGAAAGATCAATAACCAAATATGTGTTGTTAATGCATGAGTGTGTTTAATGACCCTGTTGTGCACAGATCTTGGCCATAACAGCTTATGGTTGTCATTTTCTTCCGTAGCCACTTGGGGTCAGTGTTGGATCATATTAAAAGGAAAAGACAGGCCCACATGTGGTCCAAGTGACTTCTTATTGGAGTAACTGTTGGCTTTTTCCTTTTCCAATTGTCTCAAGTTGGGTACTTGTCTGACCTCTGCGTTTCTCCACTTACTGGATGGGATCTATGACTGTAACAGCTATTAAAAATCCCTTTTACAAACAAATCAGCATTTTGACAGGAAAAACCTCCAGACAACAAACTCATTGACCCGAGAGAGCCTAATAAACTCAGCACCCCTTCATATTCTGCACGTTGGCCTTCTATTCTCCTATTGCTTCCCATTGAAGTTGTCCTGTTACAGTCCAAAATGCTTCCACTCCTCTCCAAGGGAATGCTCTTCTCACTGTTCATAAGAGCTTCTTTTTCTTTTTTTTTCTGAAACCAGAGTAGCCCGTGTGAAAACCTTCCTGCAGCATTTCTGCAAGACCTTTTTGCTTTGCTGCATCCGTCATTGTTCTTATCTCTTGGTACAAAGTTATTAGCCTCAGATTCGCCTGGGACGCTCTTCAGGAAGAAGCTGTTGTCTTGTGGCTGTTGAGGTTGCTCAGATCTGTGTAGTATTGCTGTGAATGATAACGGCTTTTAGACATCAGACTTATCTCTTGTAGGCTTTATTGCCCGCCACTGTAAAGCACATTTGGCTTCCTTTGGTACAAGTAAATACTCCTCTAGGTTTCCATCAACCGCCCTCTAAACCCCATTCCATGCCACTGTAAATTGGCTCATAAAAACAAAGTTTTTCCTAGACTTATTTTTGTCCTGGCCTTCCAGTAAATAATTTTGACCACCAAAGATCATTTTGGTACTACCTATTAAAAATTGTTTTGTTTGCAGACTCTTATTTTGAAACCTTTTTCTGTTGTGTGGCTTTCGCTTAGTTTGTGTTGCAATACATGCCACTGACCAATTTGCTGCTTGCGAGAGGAGCCTGGACTAGTCGGCACTCAAGCACAGGGCACATATAGACAACCAATCATTGACACTCACATTCATACCTGTCAATGAAGCTAACATGTTTTTGGAATGTGGGAGGAAAGGAAAATCCACACACAGATAGATGCCAAGCGGATATTCGAACCCAGGCATAGAAAATGGATGGCTGAATAGATGGGCCCAACATTAAAGTTGTTGAGTCTCTCTGATAACTTTGTGTTCTCAGGTTAGACCTGCGGAATGGTCAATAATTCCATACAACAGTTTCAGAGTTTAAGACTCAACACTACATTGTGGCCCTCCTCATAAACACATTAGAATGGACTCATCCATAAAAGTGACATGCATTTGCACAGTTATGCCAGGAAATAGACATGGTACTTGTCCTTTCACCTGACCAGTTCTATGCTTTCTCACCTCCTTGTGTCACCACCAATCTTCATCAACTTGTTTTGTTCCCTTTTTATACTGCACAACTGGAAACAGGGTGAACCTTTGCTTTTATGCAGTCTTTCAAGACTGATCCAGGATAAATCTGTCTGGCATATGTGTCAGCTTTTTTTCTTAACATGATGATGAAGCTGATGCAATGCTTTGGTAATTCTTGTAAGATGAGGTTCTAGTAAGCTGCTCAGCTACATGATAGAAACTTAGTAACGGAGTCTGTTCTGTAAGTGTTAGACAGAATTCTAATTGGGTAAAGACTGTGGACACAACACTACAAAGATTACTATATGTATTTAAATTTGGTCAAAAACGCTGCACTTTTGACCCAGTCTGGGTCCACTGACCTGGTCCAACTGGACCCACACAAAATACCTCATGTTGTTCAAAATACCTCATGTTGTTCAACGTACATTTCCAATTGCATGTCCTAACTCAGACTGTGAAACATTCGCTTTCCTTGCAAAGACCGTGAAGTGTTCTTGTTGCAAAGTGTGATAACGGCTGCTGACTAACTTGAAGTTGAGGTATGGCGCTATTCTTGCATTTTTTTTTCTTACATTCCCGCTACACCCCCCCCCCCCCCCCCCCCCCCCCCCCCCCCCCTCCCCCCCCCCCCCCCCCCCCCCCCCCCCCCAGCTTTAGCGATGTTGTGACAACCCACCACATCACCTGCTGCCACTCTAAACTTGGTCAAGCAAAGCATCTGCTAAGTATATGCTGCTTGTGGGCTGCCTTGCTGCCGCATGTACATGGTGGTTAAAAGTCTATAAACTCTTACACTTTACATAAAACCAAGCTCACAAATGTTGTAGGTTAACGTTACAAATGTCCGCCAGCTCCTGGTGTAAAGTTTTAACTACACTAGGCACCATATTTGCAGAAATGGCTTGTTAAATTCAGCAATGACGCTGGTTGGAATTTTGCGATTTTGGCGCTTTAAAGGTTAATTAAATACAGTGGTGTCTGAGTGGAAGAGTTATTAAAAAAAACAAAAACCAAGAGTAGAGGTAAACATTCTTTGGTGAGCTATTCAAAATCCGAGCATAGAGAGTAAGAGCAGAGAGCCATCATAACTTCCGTGGGGGACAAGAACAAGTTTCGTACGAACCGCATTGCCTGTTTGACAAAATGTCAAAAAAAGTCACATTTGGAGTCTGGACCGAAGCTAGGAGGATAGCTCTAGCTAGATACTACTGCCGCCAGAGAGATAGAGGAACAACAGTGATTTTAGTGACATGACGGACACAGTGTTTCGTTAAAAGTGCTCAGAGCTTTAAACCCTCAGTCACTCCTCCTCTTGAAAGAAATTGGTAATCCACCATTCCTTAGCCCTGACGCACCAGAACCTCCGTTAATGGCAAATACCCTTAATCAGGAGAATTTCTCCCCCGAGTCGGCATTGCTCACAGTGTCATCAGTTATCTTCAACGTCAGGGTGCCTCAGCGGCGAAGTCTGGAATGAGTTATTGCACCATTTTAAAGGATATGACTCCCCAGTGAAATCAGTGCCGTCTGAAGCATTTCACATGTGGCCAAAAAGGACAAAGGATATTGAGGCAAAAGAACACATGGCTCATGTTCAAGGGCAAAAGTCGCGACCCTAACAGTTGGGATGGCAGGGCAGTATCTGACTGGGGTGTCCCACAAGAAACCACACCAAGTACTCTGGTTGATGCACTCTGGTTGATAAAGTATATTTCATTTTCCATACGTGATGCCTGCAGGCTTCATCTTCTCCTGTTACAGTTCTTGTCCAAGCGAGGGGGCGGTGTAATGAAATGTACACCGCCCAAGTGCAGTCAGGTTTTCTTGAACCACATATTTCATTTCAATTCATGTCCTATGTCCTCATTGCTCTTCAACTTGGCGACTGACTGGATGATGACTGGCCACGAGGCATAAGACCTTCAACACAACTCGAATCTCATCTCTTAAAGATTTTGATTTCTCAGATGACCTAGCAATAGTCTCACAAGCTCATCAGCGCACACAAGAGAAAATCGCTTGTCTCAGCATGTTTACCCTCAGATCAACCAGAAGAAAACAGAAGTGATGAGACTGAATGTCCCAAACCCATCGTCAATCAAAGTAAAGACAATTTTTTCCAACAAGTGGAAAATTCACATACCTTGGTAGTGCTTTATGGCATGACGGTGGAGCAGGCAATGACACCAGGAATTACTCAATAAGGTCAGCAATATATTCAGAATACTAAGCAATGAGTGAAAGTCCTCCTGGAACAGCACCAAGACCAAGCTAAGACTGTACCAGAGCTGCGTACTTTCCACTCTACTGTACGGCTCAGAATGCTGGATGACTGAAAGACACTTCACCAAACTGCAACCCTTCCACATTAGCAACCTTAAAAGAATTCTACAATTATTCTGGCCCGAGACCATCTCTAATCAACATCCTCACACCCGGTGAAACCAAGACAATATGGACACCACTGTAATGCAAAAATGGCGCAGAAGTATTGGAAACGTGATAAAAAGAGAAACATAGGTCTTCACTGGACACCAGAAGGAAAGTGAAAGCTGAGGCAACACCAAGTGGCATAATGGGCATGAGTGCGTGAGTGAGTGACATATTTCATTTCTAATTAAACATCCATCACTCTTGAGTCAGGCCCCTTGGCCCAAAATTTAAAATTACCAAGTCAATAGTCAGTCCTGGTCCAATACAGTTAAACTACACCTTTTGGATTGGCCTTTTCTTGTGGCCCACCTAAGGCACGCCTGTGCAACAATCATACTGTTTTTGTGCCCGAATATTTGAGAGAGACAGAGGCCTTTAGTGTACATCTGAGTTCAGCTCATGCAAAGGTGTTGCATTTCTACTTTGTCACATGTGTATAAGAGTATACAGTGGAGTGAAAAACTATTTCCCCCCTTCCTGACTTTTTATTCTTTTGCATGTTTGTCACACAAAATGTTTCTGATCATCAAACACATTTCAATATTAGTCAAAGATAACACAAGTAAACACAAAATGCAGTTTTAAAATGAATGTTTTTATTATTTAGGGAGAAAAAAATCCAAACCCACATAACCCTGTGTGAAAAAGTAATTGCCCCTGCACCTAATAACTGCTTGGGCACCCTTAGCAGCAATAACTGCAATCAAACGTTTGCCATAACTTGCAACAAGTCTTTTACACGCTCTGGAGGAATTTTGGCCCACTCATCTTTGCAGAATTGTTGTCATTCAGCTTTATTTGAGGCTTTTCTAGCATGAAGCGCCTTCTTAAGGTCATGCCACAGCATCTCAATGGGATTCAGGTCAGGACTTTGACTAGGCCACTCCAAAGTCTTCATTTTGTTTTTCTTCAGCCATTCAGAGGTGGATTTGCTGGTGTGTTTTGGGTCATTGTCCTGCTGCAGCACCCAAGATGGCTTTAGCTTGAGTTGACAAACAGATGGCCGGACATTCTCCTTCAGGATTTTTTGGTAGAGAGTAGAATTCATGCTTTTATTTATCACAGCAAGCCTTCCAGGTCCTGATGCAGCAGAACAACCCCAGACCATCACACTACCACCACCACTTTTTACTGTTGGTATGATGTTCTTTTTATGAAATGCTGTGTTACTTTTACGCCAGATGTAACGGGACACGCACCTTCCAAAAAGTTCAACTTTTGTCTCGTCAGTCCACAAGATATTTTCCCAAAAGTCTTGGCAGTCATCATTTTGTGTTCAATTATGTTATCTTCGACTAATAGTTAACTATTTTTTATGAGCAGTAACATTTAAGTGTGACAAAAAGTCAGGAAGTGGGCAAATAGTTTTTCACACCACTGTATCTCATTAATGAATTCATTTTATTCTTTTACAGAAGGCTGATGGCCAATAAAAAATGAATTGCAAACTGAAAGTGGTGTAGACACTCTTTAAGTTTTGTTTTGCTGTTTACAGTTTGAATGGTTGCAAGATTCCCTCGACCAGAACTCATCTTATTGAGTTGAGCTGCCTCCAAATGCTATTAAGCGGCCACGTTGGCATACAGGTCGTTCTACTTAATTAAACATATACATCAACGTGCTGGCCGCCATACGCGGCGTTCGCGTGGCCACATTTACGGTTTGCCGCACCACCTGCGACGTGTTGATTAGCCCCGTGGAAAACAGGCAATTGAAGCAAGCATTCTAAATATAGCTGCAAGAGCGATTAGCGCTGATGGAACGTGATGTATGACGCTCATTAGTGGGCCAGCGAAGATGCCCAACTCTCACGACGCCACCCTCAGCCTTCCCGCCCACATTCCAGTAATTACTGGTAGCTCTCCTTTGTCGGCATCGTTCACTTTGCCTTTCAGACGACTTGACTTGGACTGTCATGTTGTTTTTCAGGGATTGGATGCTGTGCGTACATTTCAGCATAGGGGGTGTTCGTGCCATAATCAGGAAAAAAATATACAGTACAGTTCAAAAGTTTGGACACACCTTATTCTCTTGGAGCCACAATTTTTGTCAACCTGTCCATTTTGCATTCTGTCCTTCTCTCAAAACACTCGTGAGCAAAACCCTGCGGTACTAAAACTCTTCCACTTAGGGCAGAATCTCATCCCCGACCCGGAGATGGGACTCCGCCCCTTTTCGAGCGAGAACCATGGACCCTGACTCGAAGGTGCTGATTCTCATCCTAAATGTAGAGGAAAAGGACAGCAAAAAATGTCCAGATCTGCTTCATCACTTCGTCATGTCAGGTTACAAAACACAAGTGTCCAATGATCTCCATTGCTCCACAGCAACTTAGACAAACATTGCGATCTGCTGACCCGCATGTCGCTGGCCTTGTGCTTCCTGTTGGCTGCTGTCTGGGAAAAGTTTGTTGCAAGAAGAGGAAAAGTTTTCTTGGTCCCAAGCTGACAGAATATTTTTAGATTAGGCAGCTATCCTTATGAAAGTGGTCCATGTTGTTGCTGATGTTTCTTGTATTGTTTAGATAGACACTTTAACCCTCTCCAAGAAAAAAAATTACATTTCCAGCTGCTCTGCATAAATTTAACATTAAATGTAAGTGTTCTAGTCTTGATGGTAAACCATTAGGTGTGATCAAGGGCTTACTTCATGAAGGTATATCGTCACCCTCTTCTTTCCTCAGTGTCACATAGCTCGTTGTAACCTTACTGATTACAGACTAATAACAAGCATATGGATTGTATATATGCACATAAGGGGGGAGTGGGTGCTGGCCTTTACTCAGCTACTTAATGAGGTAAAAGCTCATCTGTTCATGGCTACAGTTTAAATACTGTACACACACACACACACACACACACACACACGTTGAACCTTTTTATTAGCCTCATTACATTTAGCTTGAAATGACATGAGCTATAATTTGAAGTGTGTGTGCGAAGATCTCAATGGGAAGAATGGGTTTTGATGTACGTTCTCTAACAAGGGACTTTTGTTCAGCACACTATAAAAGTGTTAATGCAACTTGAACCTTTAGTGTGCTGGAAATGGGATAAACAAATACTGTAGCAGTGTGATTTAGAGTGGGTGCATGTGTGTGTATTAGTGTTCCCCACAGGACAGTAATCTTTGTCATTGGTGGGTTGCAGCGGGATGACATAATGATGCGTTTGCAATTAGCGAGTTAAAAGGATTATTAATACGTCTTTGGACCGACCAATTGGTCAACAAGACAAAAAAAAAGAAATAGGGCCCAATAAATAAATAACATTCTGGAAATGTAGTCAAAGTTGTTTTTTTTTTTAACATGTATACATGTATTTCTGTTCATTTATAAAGTTTTACATATTTATTAGTAATAATCAGTATTTACCACACGATAGCAATTTATTTTATGCAGATTTGCATAATTAGCCTTGAAGTATTAGCAAAAAGTGAGTAAAAAAATGTGAAAAGCAAACCAAGCGCAATATGTTAGACTCTAGGGTCTTCACCATTTGCAACTCTGTCTGCATGCTGTGTATTTTCTTTTCTTTTTACAAACAGAAAGATAAACAAAAGGGACAGGATGATATGTACTTTATAGGCCAAAAGTTTGGACAGATGTTCTCATTCCATGTGTTTTGTTTTTTTAAATTTATTATCTGTTTACATTGTAGATTCTGACTGAAGCCATCAAAACTATGAATGTGTAATTATGTACTTGACAAAAAAGTGTGAAATAACTCTAAATATGTCTTATATTTTAGATTGCTCAAAGTAGCCACCCTTTGCTTTTTGGATAGTGCTGCAAACCGTCGGCGTGTTCTCAATGAGCTTCATGAGGTAGTCCACTGAAATGGTTCTCACTTCACGGTGTGCCTTGTCAGGGTTACTTAAGGTTACTTTATGTTGTTTCTTGCCATAATAATGGGGTTTGGGACCATCGGTTTTGTTGTGCAAATGTCAGGTTAGTATACAGCTGAAGAAAGTTAAAAGTCATAGTATGGAAAGAAACAATCAGCTTAGTAAAGAGAGATGAGTGGCCATCATTACTTTTAAGAACTGAAGGTCAGTCAGTCCAAAACAAATTGCAAAAACTTGAGAATGAGAAGGTGTGTCAACTGAACACAAAATGCAAATTTTAGGATGAAACCTTTTATTATTATTAAGGGAGAAAAACATCCACACCTACAGGCCCTGTGTGAAAAAGCGATTGCCCCTTAAACTTGTTGGGCCACCCTTATCAGCAAAGACTGCAATCAAGCATTTGCGAAAACTTGCAATGAGTCTGTTACTGCACTGAGGATTGTGTGTTCAGTTGTGTTGTCATTGACTAATTTTAAATTTGTTTGCTGTGAAACATTTAAGTGTGACAAACAAGCAAAAAAAATAAGTAAGGGATGAACACATTTTCACACCATTGTTTATGGTGTTGGAATTGCACTGCTGTTGATGTGTTCAGGTCAGAATAAAGTTATAAAAGCGCATCAGACTCTATGTATCTTAAGTGGTCTTAATACTCGCCAAATATAGAGACAACGTTACTAAACTGACAATACGGACCTGCCATTTCTTCTTAGTCTTTTGCACACGAGGAGTAAACTATTAGAAGTGAACTTATTGTCTTCTCTCTGCAGCTGATCGCGGTCTATGATGAACAGGAACCCCATCATGGTGGCGATGGCACCAGCGCAAGCTCCACGGGCACGCAGAGCCCCGATCTGTTTGCCGCTGATCTCGGCGCCGGCAGTGGAGCATCGGCCTTCCAGCCCTATCAAGCAGCCAGTGAAATTGAGGTTACGCCCTCCGCACTGCGCACCAGTAAGTTGCTAGACCACCAGCGTGGACTGTAGAGAGTGTCTTTTCTTTTTTTGCTCTGGGTTCAGTTAAACGCTAGGTTCCCAAGCTGGGGTACACATATGGTGTACCATATGTGTACATAGGTGGGGTATGCCAATTGTAATAGGGGGTACGTGAGTAAAACAAAAAAAAAAACAATGAGCTCACCCTGACAGTGTTTTAGCCACACACACTAATTTTAGAGGTCATAAATTGAATTTTTGTAGTTTGCATGAGTCCTTGAGGATCGAGCAGCACTTTGACTGACAGAAGTCAATAATGAGCAATATGAAAACGAGCAACAGGCTTGGTAACTCATTGGAAAACACAAGAGGTCATTACTCACAATAAAACAATTTAACTCAAGGTGTCAACCAAAGAAAGCTCAATTCATCTCGCAGCAGCTTAACACTCACAAGGTAGCTAATAAGTAAGTTTGTGCCAATATGAGTTGAAAATAAACAAAAGCTATTTTAAGCTCTACCCACAATGCATCACTGCAACCAGAGACAAACTTGGTCAAAGGCTGCCCGATGCTGGGTGTTTGGCCACCAGGGGGAGCTCATGAGCTCCCAGAGTGTTCATGAGTTCACTTTTTACTTAAGGGCTACCTTTTGAGTGTTAAGTTGCTGTGTGATAATTTTGGCTTCCTTTGTAAGTTGACACCGTGAGTCAGACAGTTCTAATGAGTAATGTCTTGCAATTTGACAAGCACGTCACGACTCAAATGCTCTGTAATTGGCTTCTGCCAAAAAAAAAAGTTATCGTTCTCTCACTGGCTCGTGAGCAGCATGGTATGCACATGATTAGGGGTAGTTCTGAAGATAGGGGCTGCCACAAGCTTGGAAAAAATGTAGCCGAACCGCTTTATAAGCCCCAGGGTTCAAAGTTTAAGAAGACGTGGCGGCTAAGACACTGGGAATAACGGTAAGCAGGCTACACATAAGACAAAGTATACTTGCTGAAGTGTACTGATGCATGTACAATGGATCCCTGCACATTCAGCATGTGTTGAAATTATGCTGAAAGTTTTTTGCCATTTTTTTCCATAAGTTGTTTTTGTCCACAGAAAACACATCCGATAAGTCGGCACCATTGTATATCATATTTTATGTTTATGTCTTTATGATTTACTGATGTTTTTTTCACAGAATGTTGAAAAATATTGTTACTTTATTCGGCGGTCCGTGAACGCACCATAGTTGTATGTGTCACCGTGACTCAGATTGCACCTGTTGTATTAGCAGTGTGTACCTCTATAGTGTATATTTTATGCTTTAAATATGTTTAATAAGTGTGTAAGTCATATTTAGGGCTTAAACCTAGATTGTGCATTTCAATTGTTAGCTTCTATCGGCTACACACAATGGAACTGAATCTAATTTAATAATCACAACAGTCACATTTATTACAAATGATGATCCAAAAAGATAATGTCAACGTCAAAGTATTTGGAGGGGGGGGACAGTGTCTAGCAAGTTGGCCACATGGTCAGGAGAAATGGAAGATCTGGGTTTGTATCTCCTTTGGACATCTCCGTGTGCAGTTTGCATGTTCTCCCCATGCATGTTTTTTTTTTGGGTACTCACGCTTCCTCCCACATTCCCAAAAAACACACATTTTAGGTCAGTTGGCCACTCTAAATTGTCCATAGGTATGAATGTGAGTGTAAATTGTCTAAATGTGAGGATGTGCTGTATTCCATTTGCGACACAGCTAGAAGTCGTAGGTGGAAGTGATGGTGTTAAGCTCTCAGCACAGTCCTGACTCCACCTCCCAGTGCGCTTGTTTCCTCCCACAGCGCTGGTCCCACGCTCCGAGGGACCCAGCAAGCCCACACAATTTAGACTTTTTAATCTCTTGGCCCTCATATTTATAAGAATCCTAACTGGTTTGTGTGCACTGAAAATAAAATAAAGAGTAGACACTGAAAGATAACACATGGACATGCTGACCTTAGCAGTCAAGCATCCACACAAACACACAAACTTACTGGAGAAGAATCTGGGAGCTTGACACTTGGCGTAATTCAACCAGCGATCCAATTCTTCCATCATCTCGCATGTGTGGTCCACTGGAACCAATCTGCCTATACCAGATCCTCTAAAAATGGGGAAATGTGGAGGTCATAAGGTTTTTTAAGGCACTAGCTTCCATTAACCGCCTTGTTGTTTGGATCTTCCCACACACAGCAACTTTTAAACAGAGTGATTTGTTTTAATGGACAGGCTCTTCCTCCCTCACGTTGTTGTTCCCACACTTCTGAGTGAACTCCAACCGCTGCTTTGTTACTGATAAATCCCCCGCAGTGGAATCACACTGATTAATTGACTTAATCAAGCAGCAGAGTTGCTGAAAGGATGTCGGCATAAGCCACTCCCAGCATTTGTTTCAGTGTCTATAATAATGCTAACAAAGACCCATTAACAATGTCATGTGCAGTGGGCAGAGCAAAATGTGGAGACTTTATTTTCCTTAACAGGTGTGCAGCTCTAAACTAAAAAGCATCTATATACAGTGGTGGCCAAAATTATGAGAACACCTACATATCTGAAAATATTGACCGTTTTTGCCTACAGAACATGACTTCATTTTTTTTATAATGTTCATGAAAAATGCAGATGGTTGCTTTGAAATAAAATATCAGATAAAGTGAGTCCTACTGTTTTTATCCTTTTTTAATTTAATATTTGCGATGTCTACATAGTGCCAAAATATTTCCTGACACCTTCAACATCTTTTCCATGCTTTCTGCAACTCAAGTCAAAGGTTTTCCCTTGAAAGTACAACAGGTCTGTCCAATTTATTTTACAACCTGCACCAGATTTGCTGGATGGGGTTGAGGGAAGGAGCATGATTGTGTGACAGTGAAGTAGGCCTAGCCTGTTGTTGTAAGGAAAATGAAATTATTAAATATCCTCATAATGGCTCTATTTTATGGTTTATAGAGCATAATGATGACTTTGTACACATTTCATTCATTTATGGGTATTTTAATGACAAATTCAACATATCCAGCAGAAACCTCTTAAATATGCTAAGTATCCTAATAGTTTTGGCTACCACTGTAAATACCAACATTTAGATCATGTGACTTCAACACAGTGATCACATGTTGCCAGTACCCTCTAATCGCGGGCTTTCATTAATTAATAATCATTTTTCATTAATTAATGATCGATCGCTGTTTTGTAGCTCATTATGGCATATTATTAGTCAACGAAATAGCACACTTTTTTGCCCATAAGAAATAATTTCCTATGTGCATTAAAATACAAATATAAGGGATTTAGAAGATGTTACATGTAGTGCAATATCTGTGACGTTGTGTGTGCCTTTAAGAGGCAGGGCCTGGGTAGTGACGTCAGCTCCCTCCTGTAGAGATGCTGAGCATTAGCTTGGTTAGCACTGCGGAGAGTTCCAGTGGAGTAAGCCAAAGCTCACAGCAGCTGCTGTGTTGATGTTCACTCCATATGTGTTCTCTGCGCCATTGCACTAGTATTCTATGACACTGTCCAATAAGTGTCAAACATTACATTGATGAGACAATAGACGCCTAGTATGCTGTCAATGCTAACTTGGGAGTCTATATAATGTCTTATTCATGTCTAAGACGTGTTATGTGTCAACTACATTAGGTAATACAAGTGTAAAAGTGACTATAGGGGTGTTAATTCATGTTTAGAGGTCTATAATAATTATGATAATAATAATAACCATATTTAGAAGGTTTCAAACAGGTTTTAACTAAGAAAGTATTACATTTTTAAATAAGGAATCCTACTTCGCCGAAATTCAATTATTGCAGTGGGTTCTGGAAACAATTAACTGCGATAAACGAGGGATGACTGCAATGCCTGTGCACAGTGCTGTTTTATTTTCTTATTTTTCATCAGTGTTTCCCATACATGTTTTTTCCCCATACATTTTGGAGTGGCTTAAATAGATTTACTGCGGCCTGTTTACCCTGTTTTATAAACACACATGCACCAGAGCTGCCAGAGAATGAGAAGAAAGAGAAAGCTATGTGTAGGTTTCACTTTAGCGTGTCATAGCCCACAACTATGGTGCGTTCAAAAGCCACCAAACAAACTGCGACATCTTAAAGCTCGATGAAAAACATTAATGAAACAAAAAAAAATATTTAAAAACAGTGGCCTTCCTAACAGAATCTGAGCTGAAAGCGCCTATCGCTCTTCTCAACAAGCTGTGGGTGAGGCTGTGCTAAATGCATTCAGACGGCTCAGTTTCGGGCAAGTGAAGAAAGTAATTTGCATTTCTAAACATTTATGTTCTTTATGTTTTGACTGACTATTTTCAAATGCATCATGGCTAATTATGCAAATGAGACAATTATGAATTATATCAACTGAAGAATCTATTCTATAAATCACCATTGTTAAAAAGCAAAACAAAAACAATGTTTATTTTTCCTTTCAGACATGCCCCTGCACGTACGCCGCAGCAGTGACCCCGCCTTATTGACCATCAATGGGCCACTCAGCAGCAGCGGGCCACGGGTCCAAGCAGAAGATCGACCGTCAAGGAAGAACCCGACCCGGTGGTCCACCACTGCTGGCTTCTTAAAAGCTCGCCACTTCTCAGGCTCGAATAGCCTGGAGAGGAAGGTAAGAGCAACACATTGTGTTGACAATCCGTTCAAACAGCGCTTGTCTCCCATACCTTATGTTGTTTGTTTTTTCCTGCAGGCTAAAGGTTTGGACACGTACCGCAGTCTGCCACGGGATGCTGGCACGTGGGCCAATCAGAGAGAGTTCCAGAGGGAGACAGCCCGCTCATCTCTTAGCGCCAATCACCCCATGGTGGACCGCTGGCTGGAGAGACAGGAACAGGTAGGACAGTAATCATTTTCAACACTTTTGTCCTATGCTTTGACCGAGTGTATAACTCTTGTTGGACATATTCATATCAGTCTATTACATTTATTTATTTATTTTCTATTTATTGCCAGTGACAACAGAAGTGTAATACACTGCCTTCCAAATTATTATCCAAATGATATTTTTTCTCTGATTTTGGTAAATAGTATGGGTGTCAAAAAGTAGCACCATAACTGTGTTAACTATTTAATTTCATTAATTACATTACAGTTTTAGCGTAATTATCACATACGCATCATGGCAAGCCCCGGCTCGGTTATGATGACAGATGGCAGCACACAGTCACACATAGTCTGATGCTGTTTTTTTTTTAAACTTTATTCTGACCTGAACATGTCAACAGCAGTGCAATTTCAACACCACACATGCACCTCTGACGCCAAACAGACACGTTTGTACTCCATTCTTCTTTGCGACAACACTTCCACATTGTCACTGTCATTGTCAAAGACCGAAGATGCATTCACGGACACTCCAACAGTTGTTGTAAAAAAAAAAAACAGAAATGCAAAGAAAAAGTATCTTAGTGCGGAAGTACAATTAGCTGCATTTAAGTATGCTCGAAAATCCCAAACAATTCACTCAAACTTGACTAATGACTACAACTTAAATGACATGGTGTCTTTGAACACAACTCCACACATAAAATCCCTACTTTGATATAACTTTCACAATTCTTACATTAGACTTAGGATTTTTTGGAACGTTTGTGCTTCAATTTCTTGTCAAGATGTCAGAATAGCTTCCCACCATCTGGCTCCCACCCTCATAGATTTTTTTGCTCCATAGGTTCTCAATTGGGTTGAGGTCAGGGGGTGAAAACGGGGTCCAAACCATGAGTTGCTCCTTTTATGCCCATAGCAGCCAATGACATTGAAGGATTGTTTGTATCAGGAGATGGTGCACTGACATGCATGAAGGTCATTTTGTTAGAGAATGTACGGTTCTTTATATTGTGCCATGGAAGAAAGTTGGTCAGTCAGTAACTCCCCATACTTTGCTGAGATCATTTTCACACTTCAACAACCATAAAGGACCTACCAGCTCGCTCCCAATGATTCTGATCCAAAACATGACTCAACTTCATCCATTCGGACCACCCAAGGTTGCACAACTCTCATCAGGGAACAAGCTTGTTTGAAAATTAAGTTCTTGTGAATTAAATGTTTTCATGCCTTGTCCAAGGCATTGGAATATTTGATGCTTTTTTTGTCAGTAGAGAGATCCCTTTTCTTTCCCACATTGCTTGAAATCTGTTGCATTCTTAATAATGTGGAACATCATTTTTAAGTATTTTTCTTTTAATTGGGCTCACATGGCAAACTAAATATGTCAGTGGTCCGATTAATATATTTAATCCAAAGACTCCTAAAATACTACGCCATCCTTGACTTTCATTGAAAACCCCCCCAACTAATTATTTGCATAATAATTTGGACCGCAGTGTATAGTGATACCTGTCATATAGAACATGATTATACATGGTTCTTTTTAGTAAACTTTAACAGTCTTTTCTTATTTATCTTGTTTACATGACAGCATGTCCGTTTATATATGGTCACGTTTACAATCCCCCACACCCCAAATGCAATAAACCTAGGGTAATTGCCTCATATTACAGTATCAGATAATTAACAGAGGATGCCTAGCGGGTTTACACGGGGGCTGGGTGAGACGATGTTACCAGACTATTTCTCGTTTTTCTGATCTTTAACATGTGAAAGTCAACTCGTGTGGATCAAAAAACACTTTAATAATTGAGCGTCAGCTGGACTGGAAAGCGGCACCCGTGGTCTCTTGTACAATTAGCGTCGAAAGATGTTGAACAGTTAGCAGGTCACCATGGCAACAGCGAGCCTTCAGTGGAGGCAAGGAGGAAAGAAAACACCTGCACTGCATGCCGCTGACTTCATGTGCTTTTTGTTTTCATATATTCAGCCTCTATAGAGCATTGTATAAAGAATACACTCCAAGTAACAACTTCTTATATACTCTGTGTAATACATGATATTATTATCAGTATTATTCAAGTTTATTGCTGACTGAGTCATGAAAAATGTAGTTGTAAGATTATGAATGTATGAAAAGTCATTAAAGGAGAAATCACCTGCTGGTTATATGACGGGATGTTTCATTCTTCTGAAACCTCACGGTGGTTTTCATCTTTTGCTGTGTGTGCGTGTGTGCACCTGTCAGTATGTAGCCGCCTGGTTGGCCTCAGTGAGTGTTTGTGCAACGTTTCTGTGTGTCCTCGGCTATTAGGGAGGGACGTGGTTATCTGTCATGGCGGGTCTAAGAGGGGAGGGGGAGCGCAACTCACCGGGGATGTTGTTAGAAAGACACACCGAAGGCCAGCTACACGCACACATACCTGTGCAGGAGTTAAAAGGTGGAGGCTCTTCCGGTGGCAACGTGCAAGATTTGGCTCTACACGTTCCACATCCATCACGTATGCGCATATTTCCACATGCCAGAAATGGGTCCAGAGTGAATTGTGTGTCCTTGTCAGCACACACACTTCTCTCTAACAAGCCTGTGTATGTGTGTGTGTCTGTCCCCTTCCCTCCGTCAGGTGCAGCCTTAGCAGGCTAAATCTCAACGAGCTGAGCGCCCATAAATCACAACTGGAGCATGTTGGCATACATAATGTACACGTTCAGGTTTTGGCCCGTGCATGTGTGAGTGTCTGTGAACGGATTTCTTACATATAAGGTATGCAGATGTGTATGCACATAGGGTGTGCGTATATGTGTGTATGACCAGCAGGTGCTGCTGTAGAACCTTGATGGGAGTTGCGTGTGGGGGCACAGCAAGAGCGGCTCTAGCAATAACTACTGTTGCTGTGTGTTTGTGTTTGCAGATGTGTGAAGGTGACGTTAGCGTGGCGCAATGTCTCTTTTAGNGGGAACAAGCTTGTTTGAAAATTAAGTTCTTGTGAATTAAATGTTTTCATGCCTTGTCCAAGGCATTGGAATATTTGATGCTTTTTTTGTCAGTAGAGAGATCCCTTTTCTTTCCCACATTGCTTGAAATCTGTTGCATTCTTAATAATGTGGAACATCATTTTTAAGTATTTTTCTTTTAATTGGGCTCACATGGCAAACTAAATATGTCAGTGGTCCGATTAATATATTTAATCCAAAGACTCCTAAAATACTACGCCATCCTTGACTTTCATTGAAAACCCCCCCAACTAATTATTTGCATAATAATTTGGACCGCAGTGTATAGTGATACCTGTCATATAGAACATGATTATACATGGTTCTTTTTAGTAAACTTTAACAGTCTTTTCTTATTTATCTTGTTTACATGACAGCATGTCCGTTTATATATGGTCACGTTTACAATCCCCCACACCCCAAATGCAATAAACCTAGGGTAATTGCCTCATATTACAGTATCAGATAATTAACAGAGGATGCCTAGCGGGTTTACACGGGGGCTGGGTGAGACGATGTTACCAGACTATTTCTCGTTTTTCTGATCTTTAACATGTGAAAGTCAACTCGTGTGGATCAAAAAACACTTTAATAATTGAGCGTCAGCTGGACTGGAAAGCGGCACCCGTGGTCTCTTGTACAATTAGCGTCGAAAGATGTTGAACAGTTAGCAGGTCACCATGGCAACAGCGAGCCTTCAGTGGAGGCAAGGAGGAAAGAAAACACCTGCACTGCATGCCGCTGACTTCATGTGCTTTTTGTTTTCATATATTCAGCCTCTATAGAGCATTGTATAAAGAATACACTCCAAGTAACAACTTCTTATATACTCTGTGTAATACATGATATTATTATCAGTATTATTCAAGTTTATTGCTGACTGAGTCATGAAAAATGTAGTTGTAAGATTATGAATGTATGAAAAGTCATTAAAGGAGAAATCACCTGCTGGTTATATGACGGGATGTTTCATTCTTCTGAAACCTCACGGTGGTTTTCATCTTTTGCTGTGTGTGCGTGTGTGCACCTGTCAGTATGTAGCCGCCTGGTTGGCCTCAGTGAGTGTTTGTGCAACGTTTCTGTGTGTCCTCGGCTATTAGGGAGGGACGTGGTTATCTGTCATGGCGGGTCTAAGAGGGGAGGGGGAGCGCAACTCACCGGGGATGTTGTTAGAAAGACACACCGAAGGCCAGCTACACGCACACATACCTGTGCAGGAGTTAAAAGGTGGAGGCTCTTCCGGTGGCAACGTGCAAGATTTGGCTCTACACGTTCCACATCCATCACGTATGCGCATATTTCCACATGCCAGAAATGGGTCCAGAGTGAATTGTGTGTCCTTGTCAGCACACACACTTCTCTCTAACAAGCCTGTGTATGTGTGTGTGTCTGTCCCCTTCCCTCCGTCAGGTGCAGCCTTAGCAGGCTAAATCTCAACGAGCTGAGCGCCCATAAATCACAACTGGAGCATGTTGGCATACATAATGTACACGTTCAGGTTTTGGCCCGTGCATGTGTGAGTGTCTGTGAACGGATTTCTTACATATAAGGTATGCAGATGTGTATGCACATAGGGTGTGCGTATATGTGTGTATGACCAGCAGGTGCTGCTGTAGAACCTTGATGGGAGTTGCGTGTGGGGGCACAGCAAGAGCGGCTCTAGCAATAACTACTGTTGCTGTGTGTTTGTGTTTGCAGATGTGTGAAGGTGACGTTAGCGTGGCGCAATGTCTCTTTTAGTACTTCTGCTCGCTCGCTCTTTTGCCTCTCGTCCAGCTTGCCAGAAGACGGCCAAATATACAGTTTTCTTTCGTCTTCTTCTGTATTTATACACATGTCACATTGTCAGGAAGCCACACGTGTCATAGAGATAAAGAAGTGATGAACACCATACGTAACATTGAATACTATTTTTTGTAATGTCACTGAAAAAAAGTTAGCAGTTACTCCTTTTGACTCTTCGTCATCTTTGATTTTCTGGTTTTGATGTGACGGGGCACCGCCAGAAGCCACCCTCCTTCCAGCTGGGAAAGTCAGGTATGGCTTGGAGACACAGGGGTGATGAAAGACACTCGGCTCCTCCTCCTCATGAGGGAACACACTCCCCCCAAGGCGCCCTCCACCTCGGTGCAACCTGCCACCACAAACACACACGGGCTGCAATAACTGCACTGTATATTTAATTAGACTTGAAACACACACCATCCGCTCCATGGCAGATGGTGCCCTTTAAAAAAAAAATTAATCCACCTGTTTAGAAGAAGGAATAAAAAATAAAAGATACTAATAAGGAATGTTACTCTCTGCTAGACTGAGGTAAATTGAGAGCATCATTTGTTTTTTTCCAGGAAATGAACCCGAAACTTTAACATAATTGGCTTAATCAGTGGATGTCAAATAATGTCAATCCAAAAGCCTTAAAAGCATCAAAATCTCTGCATGTTTATTATGGTTTACTTGACGTCTGCTGGCTTGGGCCACTCTTGACATAGATCTGCGTCCATATGGACTACATATGCAAAGCAGTTATCTAAACTTTATTTTTCCTCTCTTTTCGGCTCCTCTCCACATTTACTCTTCAATCCCTGGATCGTATTCTTCCTCGCACATCCGCTAGCTCCACCTGGGGGAGCACAGCCAGCTCAGTCTGTCAGTGCTTTTGGACTCGGGCCTACGTCAACGCTCGGTCCAACTCAAGCTCACTTGTGGAAGACTGGCAGCCTTGTGAGGGCCATACAAGGGGCCAGCTTTTGAGACACATTTGGACATGTGCTAACCTGCTGTTTCCGAGTAACCACGGTAACAAACTTTAGATCCGCCCCATCTGGGGCAGAAATTAGCAATCTATATATATGTATTCATAAAATAGGGTTTCCCGCTACATGTAATTGATTGTGGGTTATCGTCACAACAAAATAGAACCCATCACACCTTCAATATTATTTTTTTATACTTAAACAATGTAAGATAGGGCCCTATGAAATCCGTTTTATTTTTTTCCGAAATACATTTTTTGCTAGCGAAAGCGAAGTCAAGAGGAGATATAGCGCCAACTTTTACCGGTGTTTATCGGCATTTCAACATGTTAAATGTTTTTAATGAGATTCCGCACAATTGAGCCGTAAACCGGGGAAATAATTCCCCACATGAAGGTTCCATCTTTTCTTCACGATGGCAGCATTTCATTCACATTATGTCAATTTCCACAAGATTCTGCATTGACAGTAAATTATGTTTTTATTGGCAGATTTTGCTATTCAGTCCATGATTCTGTTAACGCGGAAATCGTCGGACCCTATTAATGTGTCGTATGAACGGATACACTACATATACTATATAGATACATATATATCTTATTATTCACGTACATATTGACCACAATTAGAAAATAATTTAAACATCATTAAAATGTTTCACTGTGCTTTTATTTTGAAAAACAATCAAAAACGCCTGTCTGCCCTGTTGGCACTTGCGCAAATGTGGCCAGACTGGCTGCCCTCCACCAGGTTCAGCCTGTCTGCCTAAGCGGTTGCCGGGGTTGTGGCTGCTGCGCATGCTACAGCTTTGAGGAACCACAGTTGAGAGCGTCAGGTGGGATCTAACATAGTCCGATCTATCTTGCAGAGGACATGGCATGCCCATCCTGCAGCAGTATTATGTCTCCCTGAACACCCCATGCACCCTGATAATTAAATGAAAACAAGTAATAAATTCACCTATATAAAATAAAATAAACAACAAATTGACACATACAGTTTATACTGTGTGTAATAAACACTGTGGCAGTCACTAAATGGATGAATATCGAAAGTAATCAAGTAGAATCTCACCAGGTGGCTTCAATGCTGCCTCCATTTGGTGTTATTTGTGAAGATGCCGCTATGGCCTTGACCACTGGTGATATGCCGGATTTTTTTCAGCAGTCAATATTAAGAATAATGATTGTAGAACATTTTGAAAGACTCAACCATCTTGCCAAAGCATTTATTAGAATTAAACTGTCTCTCAAGATGATGTCACTTCACTATCACCTTCTGCTTTTATCGTGGTCATACTGTAATTACACAAACGTATGGATGATGGATGTTTTCACGAACAAGACACAAGCATGAAGTAATCACTCTGAACATCAATACTGCGGCACCATGACAAATTGTCAATCTGACTTATTGACGATGCCGTCAGCATGTCTGGATCTTATTACCAAAGTGTCTTCAAGGCAAAGTGAATTAATGTATGTGTGCATGTGTGTTTGTGTGCTGAGGGGCGGGGACTGGTGTGTAATTGAAAACACTGCACGATGCAAGCATTCATCAAACGTCAGATGTGACAAATGAAGCTCTGCAACACCAATGCCATGTTATTTATAATGGCAAAGTTTCTT
Source organism: Oostethus manadensis (assembly GCA_024372805.1). Taxonomy (NCBI): domain Eukaryota; kingdom Metazoa; phylum Chordata; class Actinopteri; order Syngnathiformes; family Syngnathidae; genus Oostethus; species Oostethus manadensis. The sequence goes on along the minus strand of QODF01000022.1, from coordinate 1,019,232 downwards.
CATAAGACCTGTAAAGTGTGTCAGAGGATGTAAATTCCTTGGATGCCTTTTGTCTAATGCTTTAACGGCCATTTATACAGGACGGAAAACCACACCATTTGCAGATTCTGTGTAAATATTTATTCGGTACTCTATACTGCTGTTAAATGTGCAGCGTAGACATGCGTGAGTACCTCGCAACCAAAACAACAATGGCGGTCAGCTGTTGGACATGTCATTTAAACAGGTGTGTGTCTCTTATTGCAATGCCACAATTAGGGATGTCTTATATTGTGATCAGCCAATATTGGCATATACAGTAAATGGGATATCTGTTCATATCGGTATCTATTTCTCTGCCAATAGCTATATTGGCGCGCACAAACGATGACATGCTCCATGCAGTCAGCTAGTTCAATATATATAAATGTGTATATATATGTGTGTGTGTGTGTATATACAGTGGTGTGAAAACTGACTTTTTATTCTTTTGCATGTTTGTCACACAAAATGTTTCTGATCATCAAACACATTTTAATATTAGTCAAAGATAACACAAGTAAACACAAAATACAGTTTTTAAATGAATGTTTTTATTATTTAGGGAGAAAAAAATACAAACCCACACAGCCCTGTGTGAAAAAGTAATTGCCCCTGCACCTAATAACTGGTTGGGCCACCTTTAGCAGCAATAACTGCAATCAAACGTTTGCAATAACTTGCAACACGTCTTTTACACGCTCTGGAGGAATTTTGGCCCACTCATCTTTGCAGAATTGTTGTAATTCAGCTTTGACGCTTTTCTAGCATGAACCGCCTTCTTAAGGTCATGCCACAGCATCTCAATGGGATTCAGGTCAGGACTTTGACTAGGCCACTCCAAAGTCTTCATTTTGTTTTTCTTCAGCCATTCAGAGGTGGATTTGCTGGTGTGTTTTGGGTCATTGTCCTGCTGCAGCACCCAAGATGGCTTTAGCTTGAGTTGACGAACAGATGGCCGGCCATTCTCCTTCAGGATTTTTTGGTAGACAGTAGAATTCATGCTTCCATCTATCACAGCAAGCCTTCCAGGTCCTGAAGCAGCAAAACAACCCCAGACCATCACACTACCACCACCATATGTTACTGTTGGTATGATGTTCTTTTTATGAAATACTGTACTTTTACGCCAGATGTAACAAGACACGCACCTTCCAAAAAGTTCAACTTTTGTCTCGTCAGTCCACAAGATATTTTCCCAAAAGTCTTGGCAGTCATCGAGATGTTTTTTAGCAAAATTAAAACGAGCATTAATGTTCTTTTTGCTTAATAGTGGTTTGCGTCTTGGAACTCAGCCATGCAGGCCGTTTTTGCCCAGTCTCATTCTTATGGTGGTTAATTGAGGTAAGTGAGGCCTGCAGATCTTTTGGTGTTGCCCAGGGATCTTTTGTGACCTCTTGGATGAGTCTCTGTAGTCTCTGTATATGTGTGTGTGTGTGTATATATATATATATATACACACCTAACATACATGTTTTTTGAATGTGGGAGGAAACCCGGAGAAAACCCACACACGCACACTCCACACAGAGATGCCGAACAGAGATTTGAACCCTGAACCTCCTGACTGTGAGGCCATTGTGGTACCCATTCATCCACCGTGCTGTTATTAATCCAGAGCGAATTACAATTCTCGCACTGTCAGATGGGGAGGGAATTTGTGTGTATCAAAGTGGTTGTTGATTGATTACTCTTGCTAGTATTGAAGGTAAACGTACATAAATGTCCGTGTAAATTAATCTAAACTTACCCGATATTTACTCTGGCGCCAACAGGTTGCCTTTCTTTATATCTTATATCATCTTTATATTTACAGTATATATATATGTATATCATTTGGCCCTAGATCTAATTAAGAAAGCCAATATCTAGCATCTCTACTACTAATAAAATAACTGAAACCGATTTATTTTGCTACAGTTGTGCTGGTGTACCTAATGAAGTGTCTTGGGCAAATTTTCTCCAAAGTAACAAACTTCATTCTTGTGCATGACCCCACATGCATCCATGTCCATTTATAAGTGTCAGTGTGGTCAAAGAGCCAGGAACTGGGACTGGGCAGCACTTCATTAAAGTGCAGCATCTCACACACACACACACACACAGCACTTTATTTAGTCTGGGAGATAGAGAGGACAGACCCCAATGGATTCTTCTATTAATCTTTAATGAGCCCTGGGGCCACAGTGCCGCCCGCCTCTCCATCTCCACACAGGAAACAAACAATGACTCATGAGGAAAACATCATGCTCCTCATACCTGCCCACCTTCTTGAAGCACCTCTATGAATTATTAATGTCTGCCTCTTCCAAGCGACGGGAATGAGTGAAGTCTTATTGCTGTGGTCAGCAAAGTGCAGCCATCACGTTATGATTTGTTTGCTGCTGGGGTCAGGTGATTGGGCAGCTGTCAATCAAACCGTTATCAGAGGCATTTACCGCTAATGTTTGTATGAGGGGAAGACGGCATACTTTCTTCTTGTTATTGTTGTCTGTTATAAATTTAAAAATGGTCTTGTGCATATTGTTGTGCCTCTTAAAACATTCGGTTGTGTGAACCAACTGTAAGCTGTTTCGTACATCTTTTGTGTGTAATTGTGTAATCATCCTCGCCATCATTGGCTTCGATTTTCCTGTATTGTCTCTCATCTACATACATACTCATACATGCCACTGGAGTACAACTGTTAGAATGCAGCAGCCAGATCTTCTGCGATGGCTCGCTTTGAATAGAAAGCTTTTGTAACACATCGGAGCATGCTGTGATGAAAGCCCGTCTCATTTGCTCTTCCTTTTAGATAGTGCTCCCGTGGCTCACTTGCTTTTGGCCTGATAAATATTGAGACATTTCTGATTCTCTTTGGCTTGTTGTGTTGGAGTCTGTGTCTTTCATATTGGCCTTTTAAGTCCGACAGTGAGAGATTTAGTCTTTGATAACAGGAGTGCATTCAGTGGAAGGCTGCGGTGGTTGAACATGTTGGATTTTGGACGCAAGGCGAGACCTAGACGTACAGCTCTGCTAAGAAGTTATATATTTCAATATAAAAGTGCATTTTAATTTAAAAAATATATTTTTCACATTTTTCTTAAATAGATTTTGTAAATCTTCTTATTTTTATTTTAGTGTCATAATATTTTGACTATTTCTATAATTTTATAAAAATTAGAAAATAAACATTTAAAAAAATTCTATAATAGTTTTCTCCAACCTGGTTGTCACAATATTATGACACTTATATTATATATAAAATATTATATATAAATATATGTATATGTATGTATATATGTATGTATATGTATGTATATGTATGTTAAAATATATATATGTATATATATATGTATATGTATATACTTTGTGCACCCCTGCTCATGAAACAGACGCCAGCTAGTGTTGCTGTGAGAAAGAATTTTGGTAAACATCATTTCCTGATACCTTAAGAGCCTCGCTGGACAAGAAGCACTCGTTGGCTAGTGCTGCTTAACTTAACTTTTGTTTGTGGATTTGGGTTAGGGTAGAGGGCTGAACCTTGAACCTTGATACAGTCTTTTATGGATTTGAGGTGGGCTAAACCCCAGAGAAAAATGACCACACTGTTACTAAAAATAGTTTCCCCCAGTTCCTCCAACACACACACACACACACACACATGGACACACACACACACACACACACACACACACACCCTGTCTGTGTGCACCCCAATAAAGGAGCAATTGCACTACTGTTTTTAAAACATTTTATCATTTGAATTCTATTTCTGTTCACTATTCCGATTTCTCTTCACTTAATAAGAGTAGACAGCCTCCGGGAGGTAAATGTGTCGGTCATCCTAGCATCTGATGAAGTTGTCTCCCCTGCAAGGCTCCACTTGTTTCTTTCGTATCAAGTATGATCATCAGCCGTCTGAGCAGGGGGAGATGACTTTTAACAAGAAGACGACAGCGCTTTCAAAGTCTGTAGTAGCTCCAGGTTCTCTGGGCACCCGGTGTCATGGCAACCATACGGCCACCGCGGTAACAGAAGACTCATTTTCATACTGATGAGGCGTCCGACCGTGCGCTCTCCTCTCGGGTGTCGGCCTGAAATTTTAATGACTTCTTCTTTATCTTCTGCTCTCTGCTCAGGCTGCCTTGAGTGTGTGTAAGTGTGTGCGCGCTTAGGCGTTCAGGTCATGACTCTGGGCTTCGCTCCTCAGTCAGACACGAACATGAGCGCCCGTGGTTAATACAAGCGCAGAACAAAGGCCATGCAATATTAAAGGCCATGTATTTTTACATATGTGGAAGACCTCCTCCACTCAGGAGGGTTCAGGTTAGAAACCTATTAGAATGTATGTTGCACATTAACAAACAAATCCTTTGAGGCACTTGTATTACCAGTCTGATCGCTTCTATTGCTGTCATAAAAGATTTTATTTTATTAAAGTTTTTCTTCTTCCCAATTGAGCTGGATAGGACCCTTGTTAAAAGTCTGTTTTAGAAGCTTTTGATGAAATTTGGACAGTCTTTCAGTTGGGAATATTTTAGTTATTTGAGAATATCTTTCATTTAATTCCATTTTCTTCCGCTTATCCAGGTATGGGTTGGGGGGGGGGCAGCAGTTTCAGTAGGGGTGTCAAGACTGCCCGGTCTCCGGCCACCTCTTCTAGTTCCACCTGTAGTCCACCTCTTCTAGCCACCCTAAGGAGGAATCTCATTTCCGCCACTTTTATCCGTGATCTAGTTTTTTCGGTCATGACTCATAACTCATGACTGTAGGTGAAGGTGGGAACATATACCTATCAGTAAACAGAGAACTTTGCCTTCCGGCACAGCTCTCTTCACCATGACGGTCCGGTACCGCAACCGCATTACTCCAGACGCTGCACCCATCCGCCTGTTGACCTCACGCTCCAAGTCCCTGAGATACTTGAAGTCCTCCAACTGGGGCTATCCATCTGTTGCCGACTGAAAACCATGGCATCAGATTTGGAGGTGCTGAGTCTCATCCCAGCAGCTTCATTCACAATCAACTGCAAACTGCTCCAGTAAAAGCTGAAGGTCATCAGGGCCACATCGTCTGCAAAAAGCAGAGACGAGATCCCAAGGTCACCAAGCTGGACTCCCTCAACGCCTTGACTGCGCCAAGAATTTTGCCCTTGAAGGTTATGAACAGAATCGGTGACAAAGTTCATCAAGGCTCTGGAAGCAAAGCTAAGAGGAGGTTCCGCCAAATGTTGTCATTTTAACATTGGAATGGGCGGTTTAGTGTTTGTATTGAGATTGCGCCACGGGTTAGCGGTCCGCCGAGTATATAATTCCACGCACAAATGTTTCTTCTCCTCACAATTACAGTATTTCATTTACATTATGTCAATTTCCGCGAGATTCCACATTTAACAGTAAATTCCGTTTATCGGGCAATTCCACGATTTCTTTAATGCAAAAATCATAGGGACCAGCTAAGCCAAACGCATGGAAGTGCACACAAGTATTTTTTTTTTATTTTTCTGGTCTGGACTTGAATGCAGCTTAAACGTGTCAGTTAGTGCAAGACCAGAATCTACCTAAGGCAAGTTTATATATAGAGCACAATTCATACACAAAGAAGGGCAAACTCACTTCATAAGAAAACATTCCATAAAAAGCATTCTAAAATCATTACATACAATTCTAAAATCATTACGTAGAACAAAAAAGAATGAAGAGTGCAGATAAAATCATTTTCAGTTGTCATTTGCACAGTTGATTGCAGAACTTTCAGCCTGTTGAGAATTATCGCACATCTTCTGGAAGACTGTTCCAGATTTTGGGAGCATAACACTGAAACACACACCAGTGTTTAGTCCTGACACTGGACACCTAAAATGTGTTTTTATCATTTTACTGTCCACTAACGCTGATTTTTGTCTCCAGGAGGAAGAAGCAAGAGAGCAGGAGGAAAATGGACGTATTGAGCCACATTGCCGTGCCGACACCTGCATGGAGCACACCACCGTAAGGTCTCTAGAGTAAGTTCTTCAAGCTGTCTTGTCTTGACCTTGTCCAATGACCTCTCACTGTGCACTTGCTGCTCACAGCAGGCAATATTTTACCACCAAACTACATCAACATAGTGATTTATATACTTGTGATCCAACTACATTGATCAGTGTTCTGCAAGCTGCCATTCCGAATGACATATGTCAGTCTAACATTGTATAAACAGTAATCAATCGATTGCATCCATTCGTTTTCTAAGCCGCTTTTCCTCATTAGCAGGGGTGGGCAAATATTTTGCCTCACGGGGCTGTATTGACTTAACAAAATTGGCCGGAGGGCCAGACTATATATTTGATACACAATTTATTCTTATAATTTTAACAGTCCACCTGGAATTATTTGTCTTATTTTATTTATAAAAGCATCATACAATCTGCTTTATGTTCTTGTCTACCTTTTTTCAGGAGCACTTTAAACATTAGACCACATCGAATAACAACAAAGAAGCAAAGTCAGTCATGTTGCCAGCTTATATGTTAAAAGTTAATATAACACTTTGGAAACATCTGGCGGGCCGCATTCAAATGCCTGACGGGCCAGATGTGGCCCCCGGGCCGTAGTTTGCCCAACTTTTCTCTTTGGGGTTGCAAGTATGTTGGAGCCTATCCCAGCTGACTTTGAGCGGGAGGTGAGGTACACCCTGGACTGGCCGCCAATCAATCGCAGGGCAGACAAACAAACATTCACACTCACATTCATACCTAATGGACAATTTAGAGTGGCCAATTAACCTAACATGCATGTTTTTGGAATGTGGGAGGAAACCGGAGTACCCAGGGAAAACCCACGCACACACATGGAGAACATGCGAACTCCACACAGAGATTCCCAACGGAAATTTGAACGCTGATCTCCTGACTGTGAGGCCAACATGCTACCCACTCATCCATCGTGCGGCCCCTATTTACATTTATAATCTAGAAAACATCAAATAAAAGCAAGGAAACAGGGCTTGGAGAATTAAAGCAGATAACGGGCTACAGCAGAAGGTTGAGATAAAAAGAAAATGTATATAATTTACATTCATGCAACAAAACCTGATTTCATTTCTTCAGGTTCTTGATTGATAATTGCATTGATACTAGGAAAGTATTGGATTTATGCACGGCAGGCTTTATATTGATGTGTGTGGGGTTTTTAAGCACTTTCAGCACATTCAGTGTGCCTGTTTGTGGTGTTATCGCCACTCGTCAACGGACAGCAAAACGTAGCATGGCGAATGGCAGAGGACAAGCCGACGATGGAGAGATAATTAAGCCACCGTTGCGGCCCAGTGTCTGGAAACACTTTGGCTTTTACACAGAGGGAGATATTTTAAATACGTTACTTGCTGTTTGATATAAATTGTGTAATTTGTATGATTTGTATGTTGAAAAAAACAATGACAAATGTAGCAGGTAAACATACCGTTAATTCAACCAAGAGATCCACTTAATTCAAGAGATGTTGGTTGCCCTTTTATTTTGATATTAATATTGTTTATTTTTATGTTGAAAAACAAAAGCAGAGGTAGCAGGTAAAACCTACTGTTGAAATGTTGGTTGAACTTACTTTCCCTCTTAATGAAAATGTATTCAATATTGAAAATGAGAGAAGAAAAGGAAAACTCCTGTTAATTCAACCTGAAGTGTTGCCTGCACTTTATTCAAATAAAACATGAATGCATTTGCCATTGTTGTTGTTTGTATAATTAATGAATACCTGATTGCTATACAAAAAAGAACATGAATCTAGTATACTTGACCTACGCTGTCCAGTATGCAGATATTTATTTCACACTGGTTGAATTGTTTACTACAATGTTACTGCATCAATTTAAAGTTACTGAATCGTTTTGGATCGTATCGTTCTAAATAAAACAATTTTGTTGTTGAATTGTTCATGATACAAATCAGATAGTTATTCAAACGAAGCGTTACTCCCTACACCAAACATATTCAACATTTGGGAAAGTGGAACACAACACCAGAAAGTGTCTTTGTTGTTTTGTAGAAAGAACAAACACAAAAGTCACTTTTAAACCCCACGTCCTGTCGCTTGAGTGGGTGCAGAAAGCCATCATAGCTCCCACACACTGGTCCACTCAGTTGCTGTTATCAACAAGCCTTTCTTTATGTTACTCTGCACGCTTCCGCTTTCATATGCAGGTATGCTGTTGTTATTATTAATGCTCGACTTGGACTTCTCACGCCTCCAACCTGTCAACACGAGACCCATTTTCCCCAAACTAATCAAAGTTATTCTTTCTGAGCTGCGAGGCTGGATTATTCGCGCTGAAAGCCCAAATACTAACAAATGTGTATCTTACAGCAGAAGCTTGTTTTCACTCCTTCGTACATACACTGTGTGGACAAAAATATTGGGACGGCTACAGGAAATCTTTGAGTATTTGCACCTTCTACTCTTCTTGGAAGACTTTGACCAAGACTTTGTAGTGCCTCAGTGAGTGTCTTTGTACATAACGAGCGCTTGGCGTAGGGACCCATGAGCCCTATTTTACCCCAAGGGGGCACATGCTCAGCAAATGCACAAACGAGGCATAGAGCATAAAGTCAGCCCCAGGCAGGAGAGAGGGGAAAAAAGATGAGTAACATAATCCCGCACTCATTGGCAGTGCCACAATGATTGATAGCACGCAGCAGAATAGGAGAATGAAATGACGGAATTATGCACTCACCTGTCATTTCCTTGGTGTTGTAATGGATAGCTGCTACCTTTCAAGGTAGAGTGCACAAATTTGGTCCCAGCCCCGGACATCGTGTCTCGAGTCCATCAACGTACATGACAACTTTGACCAAAAGTGTTGGTTGAAGATGAAATTGATGTTTTTCCTCAATAAGGTCACTTAAAATACATGTTTGGTGTAATATAAACTATTTGATGTGACATAGTCAAAAGCGCTAATTCATTTCCAGACTTAAGCTAAGAAGAAAAAGTCAAGACTTTAAAATTATTATTTTGGTTATTATTAAGTTATTATTTTTGCCCTGTTTTGTCAAGCATCTTCCTTTAAGTTTCATTATGCTTTCTTCACATTTTATTTGGATTTCCCATTTTGCTTTGCACACCCTTTTATTTTCTGTTTTTCCCCCCACATGCATTTGTTGATTTTGTTAATTCACGTTCCTTCATTTTCTGTTTGGTGTCCCCCAACCCATCTCTACCTGGTCCACCCCTTTCCTGCATCCCAGAGACATAGTCAAAGTGGTGGAGGTGACAAACGATGGCGGGCCCCTCGGAATCCACGTGGTGCCTTTCAGTGGCAGGGACCGCAGGTAAAAATATCTTGCCCAAAAGGGGGGCTGTTGCTTTTAAAGCGATAGAGATGTTGCTGTTTTTGCATTTTCTAAGAAGGTAATTGCCCGCCTACATGACAAATGGGTTTTTATTTCTGGAAAAATTAAGTCTTCAAGGGTCCACAATTTGCCTTTTTAGCAGCCATATGTTGCTGCTTCATAGTGCTTAAACACTCATCTCCTTCATTAAGCTATTTTCCAGTTTACTGTGATCAATCATGGTGGTTTGAGGCTTGCAGGTGACTGTCATATTTCTCTGAGGCTCCTGTCACATCTGCCATATCTACCATATTTACACACACACACACACACACACACACACACACAGTGTCAGGAGTGCACAAGCACGGCTAGAACAAGACTGGGGAGGCATGAGAGGAATTTCACATCTGGTTGTAATATTCCCAAAGAGGCCATAGTCCAAGTGGAGGACCACTTGAGAGCAGCCCCCGTTATTTATTTATTTATTTTCCTTAGGAAATAAGATCTGTGAAGATACAAAAGCGGCTCTTGTACTTCATTAGAAGTCAAGATCATATCACATTCTTTGTTGGCTGACTAAAATCAGCCTAAAAGCACATTTTGTAATGCAATTTTCCTTTATTGGCAAAATGTGTGGGCAGGCTTTGCTGCAAGATTAAGCTTTCATCAGAGGAGTAGGCCCTCCGCAGCAAATCACGTTGTGTTTCCACACAAATCTAATCAGTGGAAATGTTTGTGACCTGTTTCACTCTCGCTGAACTTTGCTGCCCTCACTCTAATCACATTCTCATTTGTACTGAATTAGACGCCTTAGCAGGGGCTGAGTGTTAAACTGTACAATCTACTCAATTTACTGAGGTGGCACGCACTCAGACAAGCCTTTTTGAGGAAAAGGGTGCTTTAATTCCAGGAGGACTGTTTGCTTTGCTGCCTCTTTCACTACATCTATTGCTGAGTTCCTGTTTTGGGGCTTGTTCTAAAATCCGCAGACCGCCCTTCAACGTGAAGCTTGCTTCTTGTGCACAGAACCCTAAGCCAGTTTGCCACACCGGATTATAAGTATGGCGGCTCAGCTGCTTGAAGTTGTCACACCATGATAGGCAAACGTCATCCTGCCTGCCAAAAATGCACCTTTTGTGTTTAGACAAGGGGTACACAAGCTGTCAAGTTACAGTTCTGACTATAGTCTCATTTAGAACAACACACATCCTTGGACCGTATTGAGTTTTGTGCCACATTTCCACCAAATGGTCCAGTCCATTTGAACTTATTCATCCTCTTTGGTCTTTACTGCTTGTTGGAAACAAAGCTTATTCTTCACTAAGGCACAGTTTCATCATCACTCCATGCTCAGATCACTAAAGCAGCCATACTTAGCCTAAAATGTGTCTTCTTTTGTGTTGACGTTGAGCTTTTGGACCTTTCAGGACTCTTGGCTTGTTGGTCAAGCGTCTGGAGCGTGGAGGCAAGGCCCAGCACCAAGGCCTTTTCCAGGAGAACGACTGTATCGTCAGAATCAATAATGGAGACTTGAGAAATATCCGCTTTGAACAGTAAGACCGCCGCTGAGTTTTGGAGCCCTCCTGCAGGACTTTTGATGGCTTTACAAGCCTTCATTGTTCACCTTTGCTTCTTCCCTCTACTTCCTCTTACCATCTTCTCCTGCCGGTGTTGTATTTGGTGGTCGATACCTTGGGAAAATGTGCATCAACGTCCAAATTCTCCGGACACGGACATGATGCATAACCAAGAACATACCAACACCATAAAACACATTCTATAAGAAAATGCTTCAGGATTAAAGACAAATGCAAAAAATTGACTGCAACGACACACACAATCCCCAAAACAAGAGCCTGAGAGAAATGCTGCAAGTTCATGGATCAAAGCAGAATTTAGCCATGCTACTTACCAGGCGTGCCAGACCTGAGGGATCGGTGTCTTTAAAGGTGTGATGAACAAAGTTGGGGAATGAAAAGGCACATTTTTAACACTTGGCCATAATCCTACTTGATTTCTGTTTTGTTCCATCAACAAGCAGAATTTCTCTGCATTTGTCTTATGCAATTGTTTGGGGGGTTTGTGTGTGTGTTTTTGGCGATTGCATCATATTTCTTTTGCATTTTCTCGATCCTGCAGCGTTTATGTGATTGCAGCATTTTCCCGTTAAATGTGTTTTATGCTGTTGGTGTGTTCGGTTTTGGATCATATCTCTGTTTGGAGTGTTTGGACATTGTTGCATGTTTATTCCCATCAGCCAACACAGTTCAGGCTGCCTGCTGCCCAAGCTAACGTTTCCTTGTTTGGCTCTGACAGTGGAAGTCATCTTTACAATCCTATCAGCTTCTAACACTCCCAGCTATCTTTTTTACCACGCATCATGCATTTTTGCAACATTCCTTGTCTATGCAAATCCACCTGCTAACGTTCCTAACTTCTGATTAGAGACTACATACTGCCTGGATGCAGACGCTTGTCTCGAGTTGTGTGTTTTGATTAGGTGTTTTTGCTTTATGAATGATGTCCATATTATTCAAAGTATATTTTTCACGCTTGTCATGCCAATGGTAATGGGTTTATACATGCTGCACCTCCCCAAACGGGAGATTTGTATGGTGCGCTGCCTTATAATGCTCATGCTGTGTCAGTAACGTTATTGTAGGATCCTTGTCTATATGCGGTGACAGTTGTGAACATGTACTTGCACAGTTAATCTTGCTAAAGCCGAAAGCAAAAAGACCGGCATAGCAGAAGCTGGCTAGAAAAGATCTTGTAGTAGTGGGGAGGTTGTTTGTCATGTTATTGCAGTGCCTTGATTCTTGTCTCTTTGATACAACACAAAATTTTCGTCTGCTACACAAACCTCCCCAGTTCATCCTCCCCAGGGAACTTTATTAGTTTGCTGGGGAAAAACAGGCTGTATATTTCACCACACATTTTTCAACAGTGGGGTGGAATGTAATAGAAGCTCTTGTTGCTCCGCCATTTGCCAAAATGTCCTCTCAGCTGCCAGGGGCCAGTGGGCAAGTCATAGCAACATGTGATGGAGCACAGCAGATGGTGCTAGCAAAGGATCTGCTGCTTCTGGGTGCTGACAAGCCAACATAAGTTTCCATTTGGGCCTACTGTACACGAGCTTGCACCGCCTGGGAGACTGGGGGGTTAGAGGGGGATTTTCTGCAAACCATCCAATCCACGGGGGGCTACTCATCCATAGCCAAATGAGGGGATTAAGTGATGGAGCTGTCAAAGGGTTTTTTTTTGTTTGTTTTTTTTACAAGTGCCCATGCTAACAGGAAGTCATAATTAACACAGTGTTTATGTGCTAGAAGTGTTTTTTTACTGCACTTAACACCTTTCATGACTCTCTCCCGTGAACGTGTCCACTTCCTGTTTCCAGAGCTCAGAACATGTTCCGTCAGGCCATGCGGTCTCCAATCATCATGTTCCATGTGGTCCCCTCGTCCATGAAAGCCCAATATGAGCAGCTGTCTCATGCAGAGAAGAACCCTGCATACTCCTCGGGCCGCTTTAGCCCCGACTCTGTGTCCGGCAGCGCCATCTCCAGCATGGATCACACCACCCCTCAAAGGATGTCGCGACATGGCTCCCAAACGCACTCGCACTCTCATCCTCACCCTCATTCAGACCAGACTGATGGCTACCCGCCCTTAAGTCACCCGAACAGCTCTGCTGCAAAACCTCCTACTGGTCAGATCCACTCACCTCAGAGGAACTCAACCCCAACCCCTGGTGGCTATAGCAAAAAGGTCGGGAGGAGGCTCAACATTCTGCTGAAGAAAGGTAAGGGGTGGGATTTACACTTATGCACCTTTCAGGTGCACTAAAGGTGATATTGCCCGGCTTGCTGCTGTATTTAATCAGGAAATGCACAAAATCAGCCACTTTGACTTGACTAAATAAGTAAACTAAATAAATAAAGGTTGGAATTGTACAGAAAATACAATTTTATGTTATTTAAAATTTTTCATAATGATATCCTTGAAGTGAAACATCCAGACCCCAATACTATCATTGTCCCTGCTCCCAACGGATAAAGCAAAGTCCATAAAGGCATGTTCGAAGGAGTTAGGTGTAGAAGAAGCTGTAGAACGGAGATGGTGACCCAGAAGGCCCCCTGTTACTTTATGAATGTACAAAAAAACTCCCTGCGACACACTCAAAAGACTTATTGTAAGTCTTCCCAGGTTGTGTTGGGAAAGGAAATGTAAAAATGTAATTAACAACTGGAGGTGTACGTACTTTTCTATGACAACTGTGTAAATTGCATTTTAGGTTTATGTCGGAACTTACCAAGTCACTCACTCATTCACAGGTGGCGCTCACCTCTGCCATTTGGAAGCCAGGCATTGTGGGGCAGAGAAATTGTTAAGCAGCAGCTAGTTCCTTTGTGCTGTCAAGATGCCACGGCAAAGAGGCTGACAGGACTGCACCATGTGCCATAGAAAGTTTTCACCCTAAGCCACTTCCTCTCCCGGGTACGAAGTGGAGCATAAATCTTCAAGCACACAGCTGGTTGTTGTTTGGGCTTTTTCCACTTGTCCCCCTTCACCTCTCCCTTGGCCCCTAAATCTCCTTACATGCCCCCAGACCTGTTGTGCCGACAGAGATGGTATCTTCTCTCGTTGCGACTGGTGTTTTTCTGTTGTCAAAGCAGACAACAGAAAACACAAACAAGAGATTAGCGGCGTCTTGCAAGAGACCGCTCCCTCGTCTGTGTCGTTCGGAGCGCTGACTTAATCCCACTGCTCTGAGCGGTGATTTAAACATTCGCATTATTTGTTTGTTTCAGTCGTCACTGCAATAAATGCTGCAAGCGTCAAACTCCCTTGTAGTAGAGGAAGTTGTTTAGGTGCGTCTCCATCACGCTAATGGGCCTTTTTGGAGATCCTCCGCCCTGTTTAAATGAGGCAGTGTTCCAAGTGTAATAGCCCACCCTGTGTGCCCCCCAGGACATGATTGTCTCATCAGTGTGGAGGAGTAGGAAAAGGATGTGAAGCAGGAATAGCTTCTGTGTTTTGCTTTGGTCAGACGGGCCACTGGGATTACTGTGCATGCAGCTTGAATGCTCTTTATTGTCTTCACATTATGTGTTTACATTAATTTGGCTGAGTTTTATTTAGCAAAGCTGTCTGATGTGAACACGCCGATACCTGATCAGTGTTCCCAACCTGCACGTTTGGACATGAACGCATCTTATTAGCACCTACCAGGTAGACAAGTGTGTCAACTTTCAAATAATCATAAACCACGGTTACAAGAGTGACCTCTGCACTGGCTACTGATAATTACTTCCACTAAGTCCAACTTGTTGCTTCCCAACATTAATCATCACCTTGGTGATTAAATACATAAATACAGAAACAGTCTGGACAGGATGGAGACTTGATCATCATTTCTTGCTTCTAATTACTCTCATAATTGCTTTGTTTATCCATCAGCGCTGTTGATGTTTGATACGTCTTGTGTGCTACCGCTAAACATTAAGGATGTCCTGTCCTTGTTCAATCAATTTGCTGTATTGAGAATTGAGACAAAATGTACTTCTTCGTTGTGATCAATTCTATTGCCAAAATTCCTCCTTGACAAGATAATAATGTTCAGTTTTGATTGAGACTCTTAAAAATATATTCATTTAACAATTCAAGAGGTACTCTGTCCGCGTGCCAGTTCTGGTCCTACAAAGTTGAGTTTTAGTATGACTCGTGACCTATGCTGTAAATGAACACCTATGTCACTCACACTGTACACAGAACACATGAAGGACATACAGTATGAGATACAGCAATAAAATTATTAAATAAAATAATTCAATGAAACATGATAAGAAAAGAGAACAATTACTTTTGTGGTTGTCTTACACACTGGAAGGGGTGTTGCAAATAAGGGAGAGAGAAAATCTCAATGACTTTGCTGCTTACTTATCACTGTCCATTTAATAGGAGCAGATTCTTTCACGTGTTCAGATACAATCTTTTTTCTTCATGATGGTTGTGACAGTCGAAGGGTTTACACTAAGCATGCGGCAAATGTGGATCTGTGTTTCAAGAGCATTTTATGTCTACTTTTACGTTCACGTTTCTTTTTTCAGAGGAGTCTGCCTCATGCTTGGGACATATAATGGGGGGGAAAAATGGGAAGGGAAAAAAGTTCACGGAAGAGAACTAAAATGATTTTGTCCTTCTATAGTGTGGCGAAGCGCATCTTAACTTTCTTACTTTGTACCGTATTAATCATTAATGTAAGTGCATACGTAACCACAAAACATCGTAACACTACCTGTATGTTTGTTATTGTGCTTGTCCTGTACTGTGTCATACAGACAACTGTGTCTTGCCACTTTATTTAGCTGACACTGACAAGTATGTACTGTTGCGCCAGGAGTGCTCGCCTCTATACAGGAAGTTCTAATAAAACCAGCAGAATGGCATAAATAGTCCCTCCGGGTAAAAGTGTTATTTCTGCTTGCCAACCTTTTGTTTACTCTTTGCTCTCAAGGTGGTTGTTTAAATGGCTCCTGCTGAAATTGTCTGACTAACTTCACATCCAGTGGCAGCATATGTTTGATGCTCTTCCTCACCTCTTGTCCCGCAGGGCCAGAAGGACTGGGCTTTAGCATTACTTCGCGTGATGTCCCCATCGGTGGCTCAGCGCCCATCTACGTGAAGAACATTCTTCCACGGGGAGCTGCCATTCAAGATGGCCGCCTCAAGGCTGGCGACAGGCTACTGGAGGTAAGAAGGACTTAAAATGTCCAAAAAGGATTTGGAAGAAATAGAGCTTATTCAATCTTATATTTTCTCCATTTCTCAGCATTTACTTATAGTTCACTTCCTGGATCTACTATTTACATGGTTACTTTTTGCTTACAGTGGAAAAATGACAAAAATGTGTAAAAAAAATATATAATTAAAGTGAAAAAAGTACGTTTGTAGAGATTTGATTTGGTAATTCACAAATAAAGGAGTAAGAATTGACAGGAACATTAAAAGGACATCATGCAAACAATCTAAATCTATTAGGATTCAAGTGAAAACCAGGGGTCGTAAGATGCTACTGTAGCCTGCCTTGTAATACCATGTCATTCCTCAGGGGGTGACACTGAGTCACTGTAGAGCTGAGAATTGCCGGTTATGTTGAAACGTGACAATAACAAAACAGAACGGCTGACATTAACAGGCACCATTTCACTCAGGTAAATGGAGTGGACCTAAATGGGCGGACCCAGGAAGAGGTGGTCTCTATCCTAAGGGCCACGCCGACAGGGGGCTCTGTGGGACTGCTGGTACTCCGCCAGGAGGATGCGATTCTCCTTCAAGAAGTGGTACGTACTGTACAGTATATTGCTCCGCCCTTGCTGCAAAGCAACACTGTTAGCATCTTGTTGTTTGCATTAAGCATGCAAACTGACTCCCCCCGGCCTCCGACCTCTCTCCTTTATTGTTATTACGCTGCTGCTAGCCCTAGAGGAAACTCTCTTTTATCTCTCCTCGCCTCATCCGGCTTCACTCCGCCCCCGCTCCCACACTCACCACCACCAGCACCACCACGATTACCCGTGTCTTTGGCTACTTTCCTCTCACTTTGCTAGCCAGCCGCCTCCGTCTACTCTCCTCCGGGCTGACGTGTGTGTATGAGCAGAGACACGCAGACCTGCTTGTAAGCTTAGCAATCACATGAGGCCACATAAACAACCGCCTCAACTCCTAAAAACTCCTCTCACTCTGGTCCTCATTTTGAGCTCTGCATGAGGCCAGATGTTGGAGCTAATTGCCTGTGCAGCAAATGAGATGTGATGTCCCACACATCTGCTTACATCAAACTCGGATTAATAAGTGCTCTCATAATTACACAGACCAAAAAAAGAGAGAAAAAGCTAAAGTGCAAGAGATGATTGAGGAGTTAAACTCCCATTTTTAGCCTCCCAGGCGTAGCTCAAAGCTTGTTAAGTAGCATCCTAGCACCAAGCAGGGCTCTCTCTCTCCTATTGACATAAAAAGGTCTGACCCAAAAGCCTGCAGGGACATGGGAGGCAGAATCAGCCAGGAGTGTCAATCAAATTGCTTATTGGTGACAATTAGGACAGTGAGGGATGCAGAGCAGGCATTGGAAGAGAGGAAGTGACTTGTTGGTCGATGCAAGCTGGGCTTGGAGTCGGACTCGTCCCCATCTCATCACCAGCCGGCATGGAGAGCAAAGGGTTTTTTGCAAATGAGGGGGACACTTTTTCATATTGCATGCACCTTATTGCCAGTCAAAGCCAGTGTTTTGTAACACTTGGCTACATATTTACAAGGTATATGCCGGTTTTGATCTCCAAATATCCCCTTTGGTCTGTTGCGATGCTTAGTTTTCTTTCATAGTTCCTCCTTCACACAACTGTTAAAGGGGACACAGCCTGCTCATTTTTAGATTGGATGAAATTATATTTAACTTTATTGTCATTACACATGTACAAGTACAATGCAACAAAATGCAGTTTAGGTCTAACCAGAAGTGCAGTAAGCAGCAAAGGTGCAGAATATGGGTATAAAGTAAAGTTATATAAATATAAAATGCAAAAGAAAGAAACAATGAATATTTGTAATATTTACAGATGAACGTACTATTAACATAATATACAGGTTGCTATCGACTATGTTCAGACATTTACAAAGTTGAACAAAAAATGTACAGGTTGTTATTAGTATATGAATATGAAAATAGATTGAAACATTAGACATATTATTAATGTAATTTGAAATTTACAAATAGATAAGTACAGATGTATATACTGAATTTTACAAATGTGTATGGTTGGTTATGTACATTTACAAGTGGGTATGTGCAATATAGTGTAATTATTATTGGCAATGTTAAATAGTGCAGTAATAATAGGGAGAGTGTATGGGGTGTATGAGGGGGTTAAATAAATCAGTGTGGGGCAGAGTTCAACAGGGAGACAGCTCTGGGGAAAAAGCTGTTCTTCAGTCTGCCGGTTCTTGCGCGATGATATCCGAAGCGCCTGCCGGAAGGCAGGAGAGAAAACAGTGAGAGGAGAATGCAGCGTGGTCGACGCAGACACTGTCTCTTCTGGATATCCTCGACGGCTGGAAGTGGAGTCCCGGGGATGCTCTGGGCAGTTTTCACCACCCGCTGCAGTTCTTTCATTTAAGGGGCTTTTAAAATTATATCGTTATTATATTGAGTTTTATTAATTTCAATGATGGAACACCACTAGAGTTAGTCAATGTGTTTAAATATCCTGGTCTTTGGATTGACCCTAAGCTTACTTTCAAACAGCATATTGATTACATTTGTAAGCGAGTGTATGGTTGTCTATGTTCTCTCTATTGATGAATTGTTTTTCATTCCATATCAGGAAATAAATAATTTCACAGCTGTTACTTCCCATACTTGATTATGCTGATGTTGTTACCCAAAACAGCAATGACTCTTAAAATGTTTGAGTTTGTTTTTCCTGAGCAGAGATCCTATATTATTTACTGAAGACATTGTCTGGAAGATGTAACAAAGTCCATCATCCTGGACCTCCGCTAATCATGCAGGAAGCAGGAAAGTCCTAAACTTGTTATACTATTTTTGACTCCCGCCCACACAGGGTCATTACTCCTTTCTAAGTGGATTGCGTGTCTGCATCTAACTGGTTCCATCTTGTGTTAATCAAGGGTCTAAATGAATTTATTCTACATGTGGAAGCTGTGGCTTGCTTGATTGATAAGTTGCCAAGCAACCTTTGTCTGCATATATAATACTGAATACTGTAACAGTGCATCCATTGTTTAATTCTACAGTACTATTGTTGTTTTTTTAAAGTAATTCTATTCAACTTTAACACTACATCCAACCTCTCAATGTTTCACATAACCCTTTATGTAGATTTGTCTTGATGTCCATACAGAATACATCACTTAATACAATTGACAGTTCCACATGTCCGAAAGGAGTTGGAAGAAGCAAAGCTTATTTAATCCTACAGTTAGTTTAAAATGCATAAGTAAGGTATTGTGACAGTGTGTTGAATAGTAGTCAATGTCCTTATCACAGTAAATAAATTTTATGGCAATCCTGATGAATTATAATAATAATAATAATGAGTGGAATATAAACAAATACAACAGAACATTGATGTAGCACAGACAACGTGCTCAAACAGACAGGCAATATACTCTACAAGGAATGAAGAGTTATTAGGTGTAAGGAGTACACATATCATTGGATGTACACAGTAGTTCTTCCTTGTATTTTGTAAACATCAACTGTTTGTAATGTTCTTGAAATCACTCATTGTAGAGCAGGGGTCTCAAACTCAATTTACTTTGGGGCCGCATGAGGCGGAGTCTGGCTGAGGCTGGGCCGCAGCCGGAGCGTGCATGCACTCGCGCACAAGTTAAATTATTGTTATACAGTACAGTTCTTTAACCTCAGTCCATGTTTTTTTTCTGAAAATGGCTTCTGTTGTATATTTTTTACTGACCTGGCTGTGCTTCTTCTCACGTTTGTTTAGAAAAAGACATGTTTGGGTCTGTGGAACGTACTGAATTTTTATTCACTTGGCGTGTCATGTTTAGCGGATGCACGGATGGTGCAGCCCAAAAAATGGCCCTGACATCAATTCCTCTCCCACACACCCCCACGTAGGCTACGCAATGAGGTTTAAAATAAAAAAAGCAAGGAATCCATCAATGCAATTTGCACTCTGGACCAGACCACAACCAGACGGCGTGCACCGCAAACCCCATCTACTGTCATGCCAAGTGCCTTTTAATTTTCCCATTTGGTTGAGTAGGTAGCACATTGGCCTCACAGTCAGGAGGTTCAGGGTTTGAATTTCCGCTGGGCATCTCTGTTCTGCATGTTGCATGTTCTCCTCGTGCGTGTGTGGGTTTTCTCCGGCTACTCCGGTTTCCTCCCACATTCCAAAAACATGCATGTTAGGTTAATTGGCGACTCTAAATTGTCCATTAGAGTGTGAATGTGAGTGTGACTGTTTGTTTGTCTATATGTGCCCTGCGATTGACTGGCGACCAGTCCAGGGTGTACCCCGCCTCTCGGCCAAAGCCAGCTGGGATAGACTCCAGCATACGCGCAACCCTAATGAGGATAAGTGGTATAGAAAATGAATGAATGAGTGAATGAATATTGAAGTCTGCACAAAGGAAGATTATTTTTTAGTTGATGTTTGAAAAAGTTGCCTGCATCCAGTCTTTAAATATTTCCATACTTGACCTAGGTGTTCTATACAGACAGCTTATTAGAATGATTTTGCCTTATTCTGAACGGATTTTAATTGTTATGCATTTAAAAATATTGTCAACAAAGTTTGTGTCTGGGTCTATGTCTTTTTCCAAATCCAGATGTTATTAGTCTGTAAGACTAAAAGTGTCCAGTTGAAAATCTTCTTGTCCAGTGAGCTGTAGTTTTGTGGTATGAGTGTCGTTAAATGTAGTTGGATAGGTTCTGTTACATGTTTGTATCTTTTGTATCTGTTAGGACACCGTCAAACAAGATGCTGCAAAGGGCTATTGTAAATAAATACAAATTAAATATATATGTTATATTTCATAAATCTTGTTACTTTACATTATGCTTGACTTATGCTTCTTCTTGCTTCTAGGCTGCCGAAGTCCAGACGCAGATTCAAAGCCCCAGAGATTTGGTAAGAATCCCACCCACCCAAGCTTCTCTTGCTCCATTATTTAGGACCTAGTCCCTTTTTATGTTTGTAATCTGTCAGAGCACCACGTTGATAAAAACCAAACAAAGTGAGAGCCTCTGGTCACGCTAAGGAAATTGACGCTAACTTTAATCCGCAGCGGGCTTCATCTGTATGGACCGTGCATTGGAATAATGCACTCCATTGCTCCCCTCATAGTGTCAGTCAGAGGAGGCAGAGAATAGAAAAAATCTGTATTTGTAGACTGTGGATGAGCTCCTCCGTCTGGCTGTCAGTGCATGAGGCGAAATGATAAAATAATCTTTTTGCTTTTCCTCCGACTTCATCTGTGGTGGAAAAAGTCAGAGCAAGTCTTCTGTTTGCAGTCTCAAACTTGAGAGAACATCTGGGATGGAAGCGCTTGACATGTGAGACATAATTATCACCACTTGTAAACACCCAATAGTTCAGTGGTTTTCAAACTGGGGGGCACGCCATTGTGGGGTGGGGGTTTGTTTGTGGATCGTTCCCCTGCAGTGGCTGATTAGTGTGGTGGTTGCATGAACACCAACTTCCAGCAGCCAAATGCCACCATTGTTCCTGGAAGGACCACCAGTTTCTACTTGCTTTTGCCTCTTGGCAAAAAAAAGTTTGGGAGCCACTGTACTAAGCTATCTTAGCTTTATCTTATAGGTCACAAAGCAAATTAGTGTAATATCTAATAATACACTCCAGATCACTGTTCCGTGAATCACCACCTTGTCAGGGTGGATGGGTTCTTCAACCTTTTTACTCTGGAGTTGAATTGTAGCTGAGTGTGCTTATTAGTTGCCCCACGGCTTAGTGCCTCCAAGGTGGAGTAATCTGCGGTGAACTAAAGGGTCATTTCTCTATACCTTCAGGTTGGGGAAAGGGTTGTTTGTGCATATGCGCCAAATGGCAGTTCAGAATACCCAGCCTTCTTGTATTTTTATCAATGACAGTGGGACCTGGAGGAAAGAAACCAGGAAAACCAGCTGGTCATGAGTTGGATTAGTTGGCAGGGGAGTATACTAGACAGACCTGGGAGGCCCAAACTTGTAGTGAGGGGGTACTGGGAACGTCTTTTGTTCATCAAGTCATCAAATCTCAACTCTGGCAGCGCTTTGCCTGCATACTGGGGGAGAATGAGGCTATCGAGTTGACTGTCACTGTGGTATCTAGGGTAGTCAAAAGACTCCACAGTGGCAAAGCTACTAGGGTGGACAATTTTTGGCCTGAGTTCCTAAAGGCTCTGGATGTTGAGGGACTGTCTTTTGGAAACAGTAACTCTGGATTGGCAGACCAGGAATGGTGTTCCTCGTCTTGAAGAAGGGTGACCAGAGGATGTGTGATAAAACTACAGGGGGAGCACACTCCTCTGCCTCCCTGGGAAAGTCTATTCCAGGGTGCTAGAGGTATAATGTAGTTTTCATCCTGGTCGCGAAACAGTAGACCAGCTCTACACCTTGGCAAGGGTGCTGGAGGGTACATGGGAGTTGGCCCAGCCATTCTACATGTGCTTTGTAGACTTGTAAAAGGCATTTGACCGTGTCCCTTGCAGTCTCCTGTGAAGGGTTCTCTGGAAGCCTCTCTGGTGAGAAGGCCTAGGGATTATGTCTCACAGCTGGCCTGGGAACGCCACGGTGTCCTCCTAGTAGAACCAGAAGAGGTGGCCGGAGATCAATGTTTAATGAGTAGCAATTTATTGCAAACATTAAAGCATTAAAATGAACTAGACTGCTCATCAGCTGATCAAAAGGTTAAACTTTAAAAGCCAAGTTCTTGGCAAAATTGTGGATTCACTGTCATTTTCTATTAGGTATTCACACTGTCATGATCTCTTAATGGCATACGCAAAAAGGCTGTCTCTTTTTGAATGCGGTTGGCTTGTTGGGCTGCAATAAGCAAGGCCTCTTGCTGCTGGATTAAGTAAGACAGTCATTCCAAACTTCTTACAGTGTTACGGAACAAACAAGTAAAGTTTTACACTCAAAATGTCACCGATCCTAGGCCAGAGGATCCGATTGGTTCTTCGTCAAAACACAGGACCATTCTTTTTTTTGTCTTGTCCAGCATCATAACAGCTGAATGGGAGTCAAGCTGCCTTTAAATGCTGAGCAAAATTTCTTTGCCATGGGAGACTTCATAATCCAAATGAGTCTCCCTTGACATTTGACTGCTTTTATTATGAATTTTGTTGCGCCACATTTCGATGCCAGACCTGACCTGAAAAGGGACGGGTGGGGGATATAAGAAAGGGTGTAGAAGAACCTCAGAAACATATTTCAACCATATTATAAACAACCGTGATAATCACAATTTCAGCAACAACCAGAACAGTCACAGAGCAAAATGAGCAAAAATACAGGGGCAAGAAGAAAAAAAAATTATATATAATAATGATAATACTAATATACCTGTACAGACATTTATATACATATACACATCTATACATATACATACACACACACACATATATATACACATACATAGATATACATACACACACACACACATATATATACATGTATATATACACACACATATATACATATATATATATCTATATATATATATATATCTATATATGCATATATACATACACATACACATATTTGTACACGTATACATACACATACTGTGCACATACACATATCCATTAAGTACATACATACATACACACACATACAGTGTGCATGTATATGTATACACACATACATACATATTTACTAATAATGATAAACATACCAGAAAAAGAACGAGAAAAGAAACAGAACCTCTTGAACAATGACCATCCAGATGACAAGTGCAACAAATCTACATTAAATCTACATTAGTCTGCAGTGACAAGATAACTGCATCAGAGTGAAACAGAGAATGAGGAGATGTTTGTGGTGAACACCGCCATGCATCCCAAACCACACTCTCTCCAAAAGTGAGGGTCCGACTGGGATGACGCCGGAGCACGGCCCCCCAGCAGGCTCCCCACAGAGGGGAAGGCCCGACCCCGCCACCCCAAGAAGCAACCGCGAGTCCACTCCAAAGAGGTGCAAGGGAGACCCGGCCGGACGCCACTCGGCAGCCGAGCAAGGGCCACAGGGGGGGCCTGGGCGCCAACCGCCGGAACACCCGCCGGAGGCCGGCCAGCTTCGGGCAAGCAGGACAACCGCCCCCAAGCCCCTGGGCCCAGAAGCCACCCAACCCCCCAAAGCAGGGGCCATACCCAACACCCCGGGAGCTCAAGGCCACCCCAGACACACCTGCCGCGGGCCATCGCCTTCCCCAATGCTAGAGGGCCCATGGGTCTACCTCCCCCTCTCACCCCCCGTGACCCGTCCACCCCAGCTCCAGTACCCACACCAAACCCTGTTCCCATACTCACACATTTTCACATATGCACCTGGATGTGCCACCCCCCCAATGCAGCGAGCAGCATCACCGCGAGCTCCCCCGAGACACGGGGCCATATCACCATACCAGGCCGCCGGAAAATCCACAGAGCGCCACATGCACGCACGCAGGCACTTTTCCCAGCACTGACGCCGACTGAGATCCGGAGCCGAAACAATCCCCCCCCACCGCCCCCAGCCCCAGGGAGCGTCCAAGAAAACAGGGGTGTAATAGGACCCTCTAATCCCCGCCTCACCCAACTAAAAGTGTTATGAAATGTGAGATGTGTGTGTGTAGGCAATTAAAATTGAGGAGCCGAAACTGCGTG
The DNA here is from genome assembly GCA_024372805.1 of Oostethus manadensis. Lineage (NCBI taxonomy): Eukaryota > Metazoa > Chordata > Actinopteri > Syngnathiformes > Syngnathidae > Oostethus > Oostethus manadensis. Next base: position 994,500 of record QODF01000022.1, on the reverse strand, counting down.
ACACCATGGGCAGAACCACTCCGCTGGCTGAGCACGGCTAAGTAGCTCTGCCCACCCTGTGACACAAGTCCCGCCCCCCCAAAAATGAATGTTAGGTGTCTGAGTTTTTGCAAAGTGAATGGGCTAGGCCCATGGGAAGTTTGCAGCCCCCAGGGCATGACAGAAGGTCATGTTTGTGACCCCCCCCCGCACTCTCCAAGATCCTATGTGCTTGTTTGCAGGGAGTGGGGGGGCGAGGGCACGAGGGATAGTAAGACTAGGAGGGAAATTATATATTCTTTTCCCTCCCAGAGGACGAGCCATTGGGCAGTAGGCACTGCCCACCCTGTGACACAAGTCCCGCCACCCCAAAAATGAATGTGAGGTGTCTGTGAGTCTATGTATAGTGATAAAATGTAATTAAAACTGGGGAGTTTGCGGCCCCCAGGGCATGACAGAAGAAGGTCATGTTTGTGACCACCCCCGCCACACCCCCATGGAGCATGCGCACTCCCCAAGATTCTATGTGCTTGTTTGCAGGGAGTGGGGGGGCGAGGGCGCGAGGGATAGTAAGACTAGGAGGGAAATTATATATTCTTTTCCCTCCCAGAGGACGAGCCATTGGGCAGTAGGCACCCCTGTTTCCCGGGACCCACCACGGGGCAGGGGCCGGCGTGAGGCGAGGCCCCGGACGCCCAGCGACCGCAGTCCGGGAGCAGCCTCACCCAGATGTTACACACTAGCCACCGTAGGAGACCCCGGCGGCCCACACCCCCGAAGACCACCATCGCCATCCCCACCCCGTATCAGAGAGGAACCCGGGCAACACACCCCACCACTCGAAGAGGCAGCAACCATCCAGGCACAATCACACACCTCACCCCCCATCAATGCCCCCTGTGCCCACACCCCTGTTCAATCCCCTGAACCCAACATACGACATACAACATACATACAAACACACTGACACACACCTGCACTCGCGCACACACACCCACACCCGCCCAACCCGCTGCACACTCCCTCAATCCCGGTCCTCCCAGGCACCAATCCGGCACTGGGACGCGCACCCATCCACCCCCGCAGCAGCGAGTCCGGGCTAACCCAGATGCCCCCGGGGGTCAGATACGCCCCCACTCCCACATCCGGGTAGAGGCAGCCCCCGGAACCCAGGGCCCAGGAGTGCCGCCCCACCCACACCCAGCCAGCCCAGCCACCCGGCCCGGGGCCCGACAGCCACGACCCAGGCCCTAACCCACAGTCCCCCGCCCCTCCACCAACAGGTCGTCTCGGCACCAGACCTACCCCAGCCTCCACAGAGATAAACACCGGTCCCCCGCAAAACAGCATAGACCAGACCCCTTCCCCAAGGGACCCCCAGCGGCCCGTATCCCCCTGGCACCTCCGCCAGCCGCCCAACTCTCAGAGTGAAGTGAAAGAGCTAATCACCGGGGACCAGAGTGAATGAGAGTGGTCCAATTGATTGTTTAAAGAGCTAGACATTGTCTCACAAGAGATACGATCTAATAAAAGGTTCCTAAATTGGTTTATACTTAGATTGGCTTTTTTTTTTCCAATTTTTGAGAATAGTTTTCTTTGCGATGCATAACGCATTAAGGACCATACGTGAGGTGTTATCGATATTGATGCCACCTAAATGGCCAAGTAAACACAATGTGGGGTGTGCTATTATCTAAGTGTTTTATCCCTTTGTTTTTCCAGAGAGGAAAAGTTTATCATTCTTTTATTTTGTAGGATGTCAGGGTTGTTCCAGATGGGTGTCAGCTTACATGGATAGAGGGAACATTTGTTTATTTTAAGAAATTCCCACCAAGCTGTCAGAGTGGAGCTGATGTTCATACTTTTGTAACATTTATGATGTTTATTGGTTGAACTGATGAATGGTAGATCACAGATTGCCAGATCATCACACAGGAAGCTCTATATCTCGCCATGGCTCGTCTGGATAACTCGGTTTGAGCCATTTGGAGACATATTGCAGTTCTTTGGCTAAGAAATACTGAGGAAAGTCTGGAAGCTCTAAACCACCCCTGCCTTTGGTTTGTTTTAACGTATTTAAGCTGATACGTGATGGTTTGTCTTTCCAAAGCAATTTAGAGATGTGGGAGTCCATTGACTTGAACCAGTTGTAGGATGGTTTGGTGGGTATCATTGAAAATAAATAATTAATTTTCTGTAAAACCATCATCTTGACGGCAGCCACTCTCCCCATGAGTGATATGGGCAGACGTCGCCACCGCAAAAGATCACCCTCAGTTGTTTTCAAAAGCTGAACGTAATTCAACTGTGTCCACTCTGACAACTTGGGTGACATGTTTATACCCAAATATCGGATATTCCGTCTCACAGGAACTACGTCACTACGTCATTCACAGGACAGGACCATTCTCAACCCATACGAATGTTGTCACTGATGCTGAGTGCAGTTCAATAACCATCCCTTACAGATGCGTCTTTTAAAAATAATACAAGGACTTACCTGACATACCTTCCGTAAAGGAAGCATAGTCTGAGGATACATACGTGGACAGTTCTATCACTGTGGCTGAGGTAATTGGGGTAGTTAAATTACTCCCCAGTGGCAAGGCTCCGGGGGTGGACGAGTTCCGTCCTGAATTCCTCAAGGCTCTGGATGTTGGGGAACTGTGTTGGTTGACACGCCCCTACAACATTGCAAGGATGTCGGGAACAGTACCTCTGGACTGGCAGACCGGGGTGGTAGTCCCCATTTTTAAAAGGGGTGACTAGATGGTGTGTTCCAACTATAGGGGGTCCACACTCCTCAGCCTCCCTGGGAAAGTCTACTCCAGGGTGCTGGAGAGAAGGGTATGACCATTAGTCGAACCTCGGTTGCAGGAGCTGCAATGTGGTTTTTGTCCCGGTCGCGGAACACTGGACCAGCTCTACACCCTTGCAAGGCGACTGGAGGGTATGTGGGAGTTGGCCCAACCGCTCTACATGTGCTTTGTGGACTTGGAAAAGGCATTCGCCCTTGTCCCTCGTGGTGTCCTGTTGAGGGTGCTCCAGGAGTACGGGATTGGTGGCCAGCTACTACGTGCCATCCGGTCCTTGTACAATCAAAGCAGGAGCCTGGTTTGCATTGCCAGCAGTAAGTCGAGCTTGTTTCCGGTGAACGTTGGCCTCCGCCAAGGCTGCCCTTTGTCACCGATTCTGTTCATAATCTTCATGTCCAGAATTTCTAGGCACAGTCAAGACGTTGAGGGAGTCCAGCTTGGTGACCTTAAGATCTCGTCTCTGCTATTTGCAGACGATGTGGTCCTTATGGCCTCATCAGGCTGTGACCTTCATCGTTTACTGGAGCGGTTTGCAGCTGAGTGTGAAGCTTCTGGGATGAGACTCAGCACATCCAAATCCGAGGTTCTCAGTCGGAAACGCGTGGACTGTACCCTTGGGGTTGGGAGTGAGGTCTTGCCTCAGGTAGAGGAGTTCAAGTATCTCGGGGTCTTGTTCAGGAGTGAGGGACGGTTGGAGCATGAGGTTGACAAACGGATCGGTGCAGCATCCGCAGTAATGCTGTACCGGACCGTCATGATGTAGATAGAGCTGAGCCGGAAGGCAAAGCTTTCTGTTACTGATCGATCTACGTTCCCACCCTCACTTATGGTCATGAGTTATGGATCATGACCGAAAGAACAAGATCGCGGATACAAGCGGCGGAAATGAGTTTCCTCCGTAGGGTGGCTGGACTCACCCTAAGATATAAGGTGAGGAGCTCTGCCATCCGGGAGGAGCTCAGAGTAGAACCGCTGCTCCTTCACATCGAGAGGAGCCAGTTGAGGTGGCACGGGCATCTAGTCCGGATGCCTCCCGGGCGCCTCCCTGGTGAGGTGTTTCGGGCATGCCCAGTCGGGAGAAGGCCCCCGGGAAGACCTAGGACACGCTGGAGGGACTATGTCTCACAGCTGGCCTGGGAACGCCTTGGTGTCCTCCCGGTGGAGCTGGAAGAGGTCGCTGGGGACCGGGTAGTCTGGACTTCCCTACTGAAACTGCTGCCCCCGCAACCCGAACTCGGATAAGCAGAAGAAATTGGAATGCAATGTGGAATAAAAGGACTTGTCTTCTATGACGCCACAAAATTGCAAGTTTTTGCACAAGAGCACAAACACGAGACATTGCAAGGTGAAAAAGTTTTATTCTCTTATAAAAGAAATGTAACCTTGATTGTCCTGATGGCTTTTAACGTTACTGGCATGAGAAGGTGATCCCACCTGAGACAGCACAGTGGAGGAAGCGCCGTGACCTGAGGTGCTTTTTCCTTCAATGGAGCTTAAGTTTGTGCTGAGGCGTAAATCGAATGCCTGGAGCAACATTCCCACCAGCCTCCTGGAAACACTGGCATCATGCATGCACAAACCAGTTTTTGAGATGATTAACAAAAATGGCACAGCTAATCATTGCTGTTTGAACATTTAATGTCTATCTTAGGTTGGAGGTGTTTTGCTATGGTCTTAAACTTTTGATCAGCTGATGAACGGCCTCTTTGAGTTTTATGTTGTTTGCTATAAGTGGCACAAATTACACAATTCCATTTGTTCTTTTTGCATTTTAAAGCTCTTCTTAGACCCTCCTTAAGACCCAAGAGTGCAATATGTAAAATTTTGCAATTTTTCAACTGGTCTCAAAAGTTACAACCAGTGTTTCCCACAAGACTGCAATCTATTTGTGAGTGACGGGGTGTTGTGCTTGTGATGACTTTATCTGCATAACTGGCATGACATATGTGCATGTAATTTTTATGAATGCTGTGGGAGACGGAAATTACACAAAAAAACGTATACATTTACAATGACACTGAAAGTTTATTTTGTCGGATTTTTTTGTGTTTTGTGTATGTCACAAGCAGGACGGAGCTGCCTGTGAGTGTCTTTAGATGGGGGCAGCGGCACTGGCTGTTTGAGTAATATGTGTCAGCTAACACAATCGAGAGGGGTTCTGAAAACTCGCTAAATATAATGACAAAGTGGCTCAGTTGGCAACATGCTACATGTTTTTATTCTCTGACAGACCAGCTGCATATGATGTATGTTAAGAACCACAATTGCGATCTCATCCCCTGTACAGTGTTGGGATGACAAGCTACATTCACAGTCCCATTATAATGGGTTTCTGAGTGAGGGTGAACGGGTAGCGCCTAAGATTTTTAAAGAATGTTGTTAGCATTCTTTTTTTGCACTTTAATACCACTGCATGTCAAATAAAACTATGTTATGAAGTTTTATACAGAGTACGCCTGGTGGATACAGGGAAGCAAAAATGTAAAACAATTGAGGCGCTGGTTTGATATCAGTGGTGATGTCTTCTCACACACACTTGTTAGATGCTGATGGTGTTCCTAGCAGCACCTGCCATTGGCAACAACACAATGATCAAACGCATCCGTCTGCAATGATGGCTTCATAATGGCGTCAAAACACAAAACATTCAGCCACATTGTTTACACTACTAGTCATATGGGCATATGGGCGATATTGCATAATAACAATAGACCGGAGAGGCACTGTGTCAGGATGCGATCTGTCACAAGTACTCACACACGGCCATCTGCAGCACACTGTTAGCATGTGTTAAGCTTGACACAGCATTACCTTGTGATATACTGTAGCTGTCGTTACGACGTTGAGGGTTTTCAATCATCCCTGCCAAATAGATTGCTAAGTAGGCGGGACTTAAAACTGTGCCAAGCAGCACCATTGTGTTTGATGGCTGATAAGTGCAAAGTCATATATGACATTTACCTCTATCCGACAGACTTCCTCCCACCTGGCGCTCGGTGCACCTCCGCGTTGCTGTCAGCTTGTTGACACATAGTGTCGCCATGGCGCCCTAGGACCTGCTGTCAAAAAGAAAAAAGAGAAAGAGAGAAGCGGGAGGGTGCAGCTGCAAAGTACACTGACACTGAATGAAGCTATGCAGCCATGTTTGATGTCAGTGGCGTAGGGTGGGGCAGGGGGGTGATATGGAGAGACATTGTAGAAGGGAAACATCCATCTTTATTGCTTCTTCTCCTCACTTCCCTTACTCCAACTTCTCTTTCCCACTGCTCCCTTCTGTCTTTTCTTTCTTCCTCTCTCCTCCTCATAAACCCCTCCTTTCCACCTTAACTTTGCTCCCTCCATCCTTGTCCTCATTCTTTACATCCTCCATTGACTTTCTTCCGCCTGTCTTTTTTCCTGCCTTTTATTCCTTCATTCCATTATTTAAAACCCCTCACATGTACTTGGCCTGCCAGACAATAAGAAGACAGAGCAAGTAACGTCAGTGTTGTGTTGTGTTAGTGACACAGTTACAATATTTACCAAGTAATGAGACCCCTCCAGATACTCTAGTGCAGGGGTGCTCAGACTTTTTCAACCTGCGAGCTACTTGCAAAATGATCTACTCAAAAAGATCTACCACCTCTACAATCACACAACGCACGTACTGAATTATAAAGAAATTGCATGTCCAATGTCCCTGCCCTGAATGCTGATGGGTACAACTGGAGACACCTTCCTCCAGACGTCTATCGCCAGCTCTTTTGTCTTGTTTTGTGGGCTTTCTAAAAGTGACTCTTCTTAATGAGCAGCAGGTGCTGACTCCTCCCCCAACTCGAAGCTCTCACAGGTGACTGGCTGTGTCTTGTTTGTGACATTAAAATTGTGAAACATTGTCTACTTACCACATGATTCATCTCTCCTACCGCAGCCATTACAATTCCATGCAATTGCATTATGGACAATGATGCAAATTAAACAATTGTCATACCAGCCTCCCACCCACACCCACCCATCACACAGCCTTCTAGAAATTGCAGTCCTGTGTAAAACAGTCGGTCTCTACTTAGCTGTGGACACCTTGGATAAAGCAACAAGAGGGGCAGCGGATGTTAAACTGAACTAAATTAGACTTGAAGACACTTTTAAGCAGGCACATGTTTGAGTTATTGTTTAGGAATAAATTGTTTGTAAAAGAGGTTGTATTAGGGATGACTGTCTATTTTGGAGCACTGTGTTACTTTCAGTCTCAACAGATAATTTCCTGCCTTCCTTTATTCTCTGTTCAGTGTAACAGGATTGATTTATTTGTGTAATTGAATTCCGGACGTGAGGCTCAGGCATAATCACATTCCTGTTGACTCATGTTGTTATTCCTCAACACTTCCTGATGATCACATGCAAGTCATTTTATTTCTCGTCCAAATCCCAGGATGCGTTTATTTGTCTTTGCCCCTACAGTGAGAATGTTCTTCATCCTTCCTTCCTCTTCCTATATTTTCCATCCTTCCTCCTCTTCCTTGCTCAGCCGTTCCACAGGAGCAATTCCACGTCTCTCCCGGCAAACAAAGGCAGTTAATGACATGCTGACACCGAGCCCGATGATTGAATTCATTAGGCATGCACGATAATTGCCAGGCGCCGGCGTGCACACAGCCTCCTATTCAGAGGACAGCTGTCAAATAACAAGCGGGAGCGAATGCAGTTTATTGTTGAGAGAGGGAATGTGGAAAGAGAGCAAGGCGAGCACCTGTTGTGGAGGCAGTGAGCTCGGCATGGATGCTGTGATGACGCAGGGTTACCGCGACGATCACTGCAACCAGTGTCTGTCCCAGTGTAGTCAAAGTCAGCCATCACATCTTTTCTCCGCTGTCAGACCGGTTTTCTAATGCGATGGAAGCGAGCCCTTGTACTTGGCGCTAAATGCAACCGCTAACGTTTCCGTCCTTTGACCCCCTTTTTAAGGTGCTTTGTCTCCTTGCAGAAGGCGGAAGAAGATGAGCTGGTGCTGACTCCAGACGGCACCAGGGAGTTTCTGACCTTTGAGATTCCGCTCAGCGACTCGGGTTCAGCAGGTTTGGGGGTCAGTGTGAAGGGCAACCGCTCCAAGGAGAACCATGCTGACCTCGGCATCTTCGTCAAGTCCATCATCAACGGAGGGGCAGCCTGCAAGGTTGGCTTGGCTTGGTTTGGCTTTAATTCTTATGAAACTGGGAGTAAAACATGGAATTATTGAGCCCAAAAAAGTGACTCTTGAATTCATCTCAGCGTTATTGTTGGTTCAAGGTAAATTGCATAAGCATCACACAGCTTTTAAACACCCCTCAAACATATAGCATGGAGCATTATTTTGAAACTGTCATTTAGAAATAATCAATTTGCTTATGATGGCTGTTATGACGACTCAGTTTGTTGTTAGAATACCGCAGTGAAACATTTAGTAAGTGACTACTGCATCCGTTTTGAGCACTACAGCATTGACCTAAAGGTGCAATTGTTTGCATGTCTTTGCTTGCTATAAGGACAGACCTATTTCGACTATGCCTGGATCTGCCTAGAACCCAGCAACTTTATTCTCTGCCTGTGCGGAGAGGCGTCTTACCTGATAACTTGTAGCTCTTCCTCCATATATTCAGGCTCAAAAAGATTAAAAATGGTTCTGGGTCCTCATTTGTCCAAAAGTAGTTGGTGGTGGCTCACACGAAGTCTGCCATAATTAGTAATAGCAAACATACACACCCTTTTCTTTTCTTTGATGGAAGTAGCGGTAGTTCCAATGGGCATGTAAAGTCACTGCGCCCAGGAAAGAAGTTCTCGTAAGGTTTAACATGATCAAAATACGGCAAAATACTGTAACTATTATGTGTTATCATGGATGCACCTGATAATGCATGATCACACAATGTATGTAAAAACCATAAGACTTTGTTAGAAGTTTTTTAGAGTCGAAATAGGTGTGTCCCATTCCGTGAGTTGTTAGCTCCCTTGTGCCAACTTGTTTTTAGAATACGCAAAAAACGGAAAGAAAAATGTGTTCATGTTTCACATAAGGATTGGTGAAATAAAGTGCAGTTTTCCTTTCAACAACAATTTTACTTTCAAAAAACAATCCCACCTACAGCGCCGCCGTGTGTTGTTTACATACTGTTGAAATGACGATGGTCTTCTCCTTTAAGCTGTCTTGCACCCTTGTCTCTGCACATCGCCTTTGTCGTTTGGGTGGTGCATGCGTTATGCTGTATATCTCTCTACAAGTCAGATTTAATCAAGCATTGTTGCTCTAAAATGGTGCCCGCGGCCCCATAATGCATTGCGCAAACATGTGCATGTATTGCAGTGCTTTTCAAATAGTGAGGCAGGGACTCGGTGAAGTGTCAGTACTTTCAATGTTAGTGCCGACCTGCCAATATGTACAAATTCATCATACTCAACATACAATTTGGCTCTTGAATTTGCTTATATGCTTCACAGCTCTCCAATTTGTTGCATTTTCTTGGTACAGTACAGACAAATAAATGGATATTATCAGGGGCATGACAAAAAATAACAGAAACACACTGATGTATTGTGACATTTTGTCTTGGCTATGTGATCAAAGATTGCGGTGTAAAAAAAAATTTGTGTCCGAATACCCATTGTCCGTTTGCATGTTGTTGTTCATGCAAACAGGCAGCGCTGACAACATAATGACGCTAAAGGCACACATTATATTGTGTGCGTGTATATGCTGACTCTTTGGTTAGATAATGGTCAGTGTCAAATAGCGGATGCGACTATTTTATTTTGACTCGCAGTCTAGAGAAATTCAGCTAAATGTAGTGTCACTCCCTATCAACAGGACGGGCGACTGCGTGTCAATGACCAGCTGATCGCCGTTAATGGGGAGTCGCTCTTGGGAAAAACCAACCAGGACGCCATGGAGACGTTGAGGAAGTCCATGTCGACGGAAGGCAACAAGCGCGGAATGATCCAGCTCATTGTTGCACGCCGAGTCAGCAAAAGAAGCGAGGTAGGCTACTCAAATAATTCACCTTTTCTTAATACTGCTTGCTGAAGATAATCTTAGAGAAGCTGATCCTCAACCCCTGACCAGTCGCAACATAGTAGGTGTGGCCAGTACATTGTTGTCTTAAAAGCTCCTAAAATGAGCAGGATAGGACCACTTAATGGTCTGTTAAATCTTTTAAATTTTGTTTCACTGAAAAGAATTGTAAAAGCAAAGTAACGAGTTGTGAACACTGATATGTGTTCAGCATGACCCATCCTCTGTCACAGCCGCAAGCACGGAAAGCCCCTTATAATGTCGATTTATGAAAGTCAGCATTCAGACACTGCATGCCGCCCAACCCCCTGAAGAGGTTAGAGTGAAAAAAAACAACCAAAAGGGAGTTAAGTAAGCAGCACTACTTTCTCCATGGCTTCAATGTCATGTTTCTACAATGAGTGAACACCTCGACCTGTTACCCGTTAAAAAGCTGAATCCCCCTGGCCCGCTGTGTGTGTATCTGTGTGCATGCACGTAAAAGCCTCTGGCACTGCTTTAGCTTTTTCGCTCTTGTCTTCCAACATGCTTTGTCAAAGTTTTGATTTCCCACTCGCCCCTTCTGGTAATTGAAAGCCGAGTCGCAGCCTGAAGGACTGTTTTGTTTTTCTGCACTCGTGTGTGTGTGTGCGTGCATGCATCAAGGTGTCTGCTGCTTTTGTGTATGTATTAGTGTAGTGCTACCTGTTTATGCATGTATGTATTCATATTCAAGGCTCTGTCTGAGCGGCGAGAGGCTTGTTCATGCTTCAGCTGCAGGCCCGCAGGCGAGACCGCAGGCTGCCGTCTGCGACCCTTTCCCCTTACATAAAATCTGCGCCCTGCACGTGACGATAACCCTCTCACAAGCCAGCTGCCCAGCACATAAGGGCGTAATAACAGCTCACGCCATGAAGGATGGAGCGTGTGTGACATTTACTAGACATCTGCAATCAAATCATGCCTCATTTACCTTCTCGCTCATGTCTCGTCTTCGGAGGAGCCAATTTCAAATCTCAAATGTTTGCCGTTGCATAAATCACAAGCATGACCCCACCCTCCTCCTCCATTTTCTATACCCCTCCTTCATTCTTCATCCCAGCGGACCCTGAGTGGCCATGCGATGGGATCCAGACCTTCCGCAGCTTCATTAGCCGACTGAATATGCAACGAGCTGCAGTGTGGCTTGTCGATGAGCAAATCCTCCACCCGACCACTAGTCCCCTCACCCCACCCCCACCTCTATTACTGAGGCGCTTCACCTCCACTGGCCAAATTCATTAACTACCTCATTTAAAGTCAAGAGCAAAACACATGGGGACTAGCAAACACCCAAGATGGAGCAAAATATTAGAAACAGCTCCCAGTGTACACTACAACCACCAGAATAAACATATAACTGCGCTTAAAAATGTCTTAAGTACATGTCCACATCATAAAATGACATGATCAGGTAACTCTTTATTGGACAGGAGCCAATCATAAGTTATGAAAAAATTCTCGACAAGCTTGTCGACCGATTGGAAATTACAGTCTCACTCACTGTGTCATCTTACAAACAACACTAAAATGAGCACTCAAAAGGTAGGGTAGGAAATATGCAAGTACACCATATGAGTTTTAAAAAACTATTTTAACGTTTTAGCCATGTGCAGTCAAATGCTTTGCTGGGACTAGATGCATGATGTGAAGCCATTAAAATATTTGTTTCTTATTTTTAACTGATATTGGTACTTGTATTGTACATTTAAGTTACATTTTAAGTGTTAAGATGCTGTGTGATGATTTTAGTGTTCTCTGCAAGATAAGATGACACCATGAGTCAAACTCAGCGGTGACCTTGACAAGTTTGTGAGTTCACTTATATCTGGCAAATGGCTCCTGTCAAAGAAAGAGCGACCGAAAGTGATTTGAAGTAGTTCTGAAGTAAAGGAGATGTCATGACATTAGAACAAAGCCATAAATTAGCCGCACAGCTGTCTAAGCCACAGGGTTCAAAGTTTAAGAAACAAGTGGCGGCTAATTCACTGGAAATTACGATATGTGCACATTACTTACACATTATTATTCTTATAAAAACGGATGTGCATCTCTTTGTGGTAAACAACTTGATATGCATCTAGATACACGGTTAAAATACGATTAAAAACGATAAATTTTAAAAACAGAACAATTCGATACAGATATGATTCGGTTACATTATAAAACAAATAAGCCAACTTTATAAGGCAATGGTTCCCAAACTTTTTACAGAGGCGTACCTTCCAGACATTTGACCTATAACCATGTACCCTCGTCTCCTGCACATTTAAAAAACCTAACCCAATTTTATCTTAATTAACTTAAAATATTGAACACAATTAATCTGTGTATTAAATTTATAGTAATTCATGATCAAAATGTTTATTTTGCAAGTCACATTTAGATGAAATTTCACATAAGCACTCATAGATATGTAATCCTTCATCCTTTCATTTGAATAGCTTGAATTTGAGCTTCACTGATTTGTCCACTCACAGCGGCTATGGTTTAAGTCTAAAAATTAATTTAATACCAAATTAAATGGGAAAGTTTAACAATCATGACAAAGTAATATCCGCAGTACAAAAATGCATAAACCTAATTTTCGGGGTAATCTCCACTTAACCGCTGTGCCATGCAGGGATAGGAACGCCAAAATAAATTAAAAAGATTAAACACTCTTAATGCGCAAAACAATCATCAAAATTACTTATTTGTTCATATACAACTTCTCACTTTGTCTCCTTTCTGCTCCGTTCCCTTCTCGCCGTGAGGGATTCAGGTGCACTCGTAATTGTGAGTGTTAGACACCAATTGTTTTTCATCTTTATTCATGTACCCCTATCACAATTGGCCTAACCCTGGGTGTACGCGTACCCCACTTTGGGACCCGAGGCCTTACTGTAAGTGAAATTCTTACAGTATTTTCAAATGTGTAAAAGAGCACATCGTAGGCCCAAGCATTTTGTAAGGCAAGCGTTGGCGACCACCGGGCTTCAGAAAACATTCCATCACAATAATTTAAAAAACACTTTAAAAAGTGACTTGTAAATTAAAATTTTTGTAGTTATAGTTAAATAAATACGTCAAATTGTATGTAAAAGAGATATCAATTTTGGAAATATTTCCCATTATTTTATTTTAAAATAATATACAGTTAGAAACCGACTTGTTTAACGGTCCTTATTTGTAATGGTCCATCTCACTTCTCTCTGGCAGTCAACGTGCTTCTTGACAACTTAACTCACAGCGACAGTAGATACAAATAACTTTGGTCTTGTTGCTGGAGCCTATTCCAGCAGACTTTGGGCGAGAGGCGGGGTACACTTGGACTGGTCGCCAGTCAATCGCAGGGCACATATATACAAACAACCATTCACACTCACATTCATACCTACGGACAATTTAGAGTCACCTATTAACCTAACATGCATGTTTTTGGAATGTGGGAGGAAACCGGAGTACTTGGAGAAAACCAGGTGTGTGTGTGTGTGTGTGTGTGTGTGTGTATATATATATGTGCGTGTGTGTGTGTGTGTGTATATGTATGTGTATGTATATATATATATAT
>QODF01000022.1:957062-980097 GCA_024372805.1 Oostethus manadensis | reverse complement strand
ATATATATATATATATATATATATATACACACACACACATATATATCTATATACACATATATATCTATATATATATGTGTATATACACATATATATCTATATATATATGTGTATATATGTATATATATGTATATATATATATATAATGTTATCAAGTCCTCTTTTTGGCATTTAATTTATTAAACCTCACTTCCACGTCAAACAAATCAGCAGATCGTCTACACACTATCCCAAATTCTTGCCAAATGGTTGTGTGTTGAGCTCATTGGATTCCGGTAGCGACTAGGATGGTGTTATCTCTCGTTACGTCGTGCAGACAAGCATGCTAATCTGTAAGGTTGGATCTGTCCTCGTCTCCGCCGTAAATGCAGCGGACTGCACTGAATCAATACAACCGATCATCCATTTGACAACACCCCCCGCACCCCCCCACCACCACCCGCACCCCCCAACACACAACACGCACACCCGTGCACACACACACACACACGCACACATTGTGTTATTATTGGAATGTGTGTTATATGCGTAACAGGAGCACAAAATGGTCAATTTACCCAGCAAACTGGTGTCTTATCATGGGTCCAGAGGGAAATGTCACCATGCTAGTAGACATAGTAAACATTACAGGAAGGTGAATGCTACTTGGCAACTAGCCTGTGCCTTAGCAACTGATTGGAAATCCATTGTCATTCATCGGGGTTATTACACCAATAGCATTACTGCTGGACAAATAAGAGCATGGTTAGACGAACCATGACTGTTACTCCAGCTTTGGTTAAAATACATTTTTTCTTTCATTTTTTATTTATTTTTTTAATCATAAAATTCCCAGGAGGCACCAGGGGGGCCACTCGGATCCCAGCAGACCGCCAACACGTCTCTGGATGACCATGAACGTCGCATCTCCCACTCACTGTATGGTGCTCTGGAGGACCTGGACGACAACTTGATGCCTAGACAAGGCATGATGCCACGCACAGTGGGTAAGACATTCACCCCAAAAGACATGTTTTATATCAAGTCTTCTAATTATTGTCAATACATCCAACATTCTTTTTTTCCAAGAAGCCAACAAGCTTTGTATATTGTGTTTTTCATCTGGAAGGAGCCAATCAACACACTTGGTACCCTATCTATTGTTACCCCTACCATTATATTAAGGGGGAGGGGAATGAGATGATACTTGAATATACACCTTATGAAGTTTCTTTCTACAGGAGTACACTTGAACAAAATATGTTTACATTATAAAATACATGAAGAAACATTTCCATTTCAATTTCCATTTTCTATGAAAAGTACACATACTTATCTTAGCTGGATATTTCAGTTGAGCTACAGTATTAACACGAGTATACTTTGTTTGCTGCCTCAATGTTGGTGTAAGCTATTTTTCCCTCTTATTTTGAAGTCTGAAAGGAAAGTGCGTCGTGTGGGTTGAGAAGATCCCTTCACTGTTGCCAGCAGGGCATGAGCATGCCCTGTGAGCATGAATAAACTTGCATTCTGTAGCCCTAGCTCCTATCCTTTATATACACTGAACTTGTATGACATCAGTGGACATCATGAAACCCTCGGTTACGCTGGCATGAGACAAACGTTATTTGTTGTTTGACTTTAGTGATTCTGACTAGCGGAAGTCCACCATAATGCTTTTAAGACAGAACGCTCTGTTATTTCTACACCAATCATGTTGGTTGTGCACCCTCCTTTGCATGATGTGATTGTGTTCTGTTTTTGTGACTGCTCTTTTTTTATGAAGTTCTTCTCCAGTGGTGCTTTCCGACTTTTTCCTCAGCTGGAGTTCACGACTATTACCTCCAGTCGGCGAAGTGGACATGGAAGCTAGGAATTGTCTTTTTAGGAATTGTCTGGGAATTAATAGGCTTTTCTGATATGATGCAAACCACAGTTTGTGTTTGGTTCCTATTCATTGGTCCGTCTACGACCCAACCGATTACTCGGTTAATGGAAACAACAAGCTTTTGATGAATCGAATAAGAAAATAACTTAGTTGCAGCCCTACTTCTATTCTGAAAATTTGTGAAGTGTAACTGTGGAGGAGCTATTGCTCGTCCATTTCTGCGCATTTGTCTCTGTGTTTGTTACCCCGATCTCCTCTGTCCACCTCACAAGCAGGGCGCTTCCAACCAGAAGTAGGGCCTGCAAAATAAAAGTCCATTTTGAGGCGTAGAAACTGCAGGCTGCTATTCACAGTCCTTCAATTCCAAAGACCTTTTTCCCTTCTTTCACACTTCAGACTGTAGCAGCAAAAAGGCTCCACAGCAGGCGTGAAAGGCCTGGACGCCAGATAAGGCGAGCAAGATGTTTTATTTCACCAAGGAAGTAAGGACCCAGGAGAGGGAGAAGAAAAAGAGACTGGAGTCTGTGCAGGATTGCCTTTCCCGAAAGCCAAGTATTTGTAGCGGAGACAAAGCCATGACTTCTAAGGACTTGAAAAAGAATAATAAAATACATTAGTATTCATGTTTGAGCTGTAAAGAACACTTCTTGGACTCGCTGACTGGAAGTTGAAGCAAGCAAGCAAGCTGAGCTGTGGTCATGTGGCTGTGAAACTTGTCAAGAGCAAATCAATTTTTTGTCCTCTGGACTTAAGAGCGCAGAGATTAAATGGCTTTGCAAATGTGGAGCATACCTTTTACCAGAACAGACGTGATAATACTGGCCCACCCTGAGCACCCTCACGTCAGCGTTGCGTACTTGCAGAGGATTAATGGACATTTGGTGATCCTGCAATCATTTGAGGTCCGTTGTTGTTGGGTACCAAAAATGTGGCTTGGTTCTGCTTTAATACCATCTGACCCACAAAGAGTTCTGTCACAACTGACAATCATTATATAAACCCCCTCCACCTCATTTTAGGGTGTTTTTGTCTGCAAAAAACAGATATATCTCTTCCTAAGTCAGTAATAATTTATAAGTTTATGATAATACAGGTAAATTTTACATAATACATGTACCATCCCACAATTCTTACATCTGTCTTTAAGCTTCACTGATTTGCTCATTGATGTTGTTTGTCAATCATTGAACATACCAATGTTGCTTGTTGCATAACGGAAGTGAAACTTATATATAAGTTTCTTTATACTTTATTACTGTAAATCAACATCAAATGAACAATATTGTTTGGCTTTTGTAACAAATCTCTGTGAGTCAAGTCCCTAAGGAAAATTACAAGTCTATCCAAAAAGATAAAAGTAGGCTATCAAAGTTTCTTTTAACGAACTGCCATCCACCAGGACAAGCTTGGACTTTGTTTTTCAAAAAGGTGCGACAGACAAATATGCACATTAGCACTAAATAAGGTCATCAAATCTTACCTTTATGCATTCCCACACAGTATCAGCTTTTAAAACCAAATACTACTGACTGTACAGCTAACTATACAGTACAAATACAGTGAGGGGGAAAAACTATTTGAACCCCAGCTGATTTTGAAAGTTTGCCCACTAACAAAGAAATGATCAGTCTATAATTTCAATGGTAGGTTTATTTGAACACTGAGAGACAACAATGACAAAAAAAATCCAGAAAAATGCGTTTCAAAAAGAGTTATAAATTAATTTGCATCTCCATGAAGGAAATAATTATTTGATCCCCTATTCGTCAGCAAGATCTCTAGCTCCCAGGTGGATCTTATACAGGTAACGAGCTGACATTGGCAGGCCTCTCAGCTCGTTACCTAAAAGAGACCTGTCCACAGAAGCAACCAATCAATCAAAACAGATGCCATACTCTGCACCATGGCCAAGACCAAAGAGCTTTCCAGGGATGTCAGGGACAAGATTGTGGACCTACACAAGGCTGGAATGGGCTACAAGACCATCGCCATTTGGTGACAACATTTGGTGCAATTATTCTCAAATGTAAGAAACTGCCAATCTCCCTCGGTCTGGAGCGCCGTGCAAGATCTCACCTCGTGGACTTTCAATGATAATGAGAATGGTGAGGAATGAGCCCAGAACCACTCGGGAGGAACTTGTCAATAATCTCAAGGCAGCTGGGACCATAGTCACCACAAAAACATTTGGTAACACACTACGCCGTGAAGGACTGAAATCCTGCTGTGCCCGCGAGGTCCCCCTGCTCAAGAAAGTCCCGTTTGAAGTTTGCCACTTAACATCTGACTGATTCAGAGGAAGACTGGGTGAAAGTGTTGTGGTCACATGAGATCAAAATTGAGCATATATATATATATATACATATGTATATGTATGTATGTATGTATATGTATGTATGTGTATGTATGTATATGTATGTGTGTATGTATGTATATATGTATGTGTGTATGTATGTATATATGTATGTGTGTATGTATGTATATATGTATGTATGTATGTATGTATATGTATGTATGTATATGTATGTATGTATGTATATGTATGTATGTATATGTATGTATGTATATGTATGTATGTATATGTATGTATGTATATGTATGTATGTATATGTATATGTATTTATGTATGTATGTATATATATGTATATGTATATATGTAACATACATATACATACTCCCGCTGTCAGAAGGAGTTTCAACTCCCACCTGCGGGAGAGCTTTGACCATGTTCCGAGGGAGGCAGCGGACATTGAATCCGAGTGGGCGATGTTTCGTGCCTCCATTGTCGATGCGGCCGATCGAAGCTGTGGCCGTAAGGTGGTCGGTGCCTGTCGTGGCGGTAATCCCAAAACTCATTGGTGGACACCACTGGTGAGGGATGCCGCCAAGCTGAAGAAAGAGTCATATCAGGCCGTCTTGGCCCATGGGACTCTGGAGGCAGCTGACAGGTACCGGAAGGCCAAGCGGTCTTCAGCTCTGGCGGTCGCTGAGGCAAAAACCCGGACATGGGAGGAGTTCGGAGAGCCCATGGAAAACGACTTCCGGATGGCTTCAAAGAGATTCTGGACCACCATCCGCCGTCTTCGGCAGGGTAAGCAGTGCACAGTCAACACCTTGTATGGTGGGGACGGTGTGCTGCTGAACTCGACTAGAGATGTTGTGGACCGGTGGAGGGAATACTTTAAAGACCTCCTCAATCACACCGACACGCCTTCCAACATGGAAGCAGTGCCTGGGGACTCTGAGTCGGGTTCGCCTATCTCTGGGGCTAGGGTCACCGAGCTGGTCAAAAAGCTCCTTGGTGGCAGGGCCGCGGGGGTGGATGAGATCCGCCCGGAGTTCCGTAAGGCCCTGGATGCTGTGGGCGTGTCTTGGTTGACACGACTCTGCAGCATTCCGTGGACGTCGGGGTCGGTGCCCCTGGACTGGCAGACCGGGGTGGTGGTCCCGCTTTTCAAGAAGGGGGACCGGAGGGTGTGTTCTAACTATCGTGGGATCACACTCCTCAGCCTTCCCGGTAAGGTCTATTCAGGGGTTCTGGAGAGGAGGATCCGCCGGATAGTCGAATCTCGGATTCAGGATGAGCAGTGTGGTTTTCGTCCTGGTCGTGGAACTGTGGACCAACTCTATACTCTCGGCAGGGTCCTTGAGGGTGCATGGGAGTTTGCCCAACCAGTCTACATGTGTTTTGTGGACTTGGAGAAGGCATTCGACCGTGTTCCTCGGGGAATACTGTGGGGAGTGCTCCGGGAATATGGGGTATCGGACCACCTAATCCAGGCGGTTCGTTCCCTGTATGACCGGTGTCAGAGTTTGGTTCGCATTGCCGGCAATAAGTCGGACCCGTTTCCAGTGAGGGTTGGACTCCGCCAGGGCTGCCCTTTGTCACCGATTCTGTTCATTACTTTCATGGACAGAATTTCTAGGCGCAGCCAGGGCGTTGAGGGGTTTCAGTTTGGTGGCCACAGGATTCGGTCTCTGCTTTTTGCAGATGATGTGGTCCTGTTGGCTTCATCGAGCAGTGACCTTCAACTCTCACTGGATCGGTTCGCAGCTGAGTGTGAAGCGGCTGGAATGAGAATCAGCACCTCCAAGTCCGAGTCCATGGTTCTCGCCCGGGAAAGGGTGGAGTGCCATCTCCGGGTCGGGGATGAGGTCCTGCCTCAAGTGGAGGAGTTTAAGTACCTCGGGGTCTTGTTCACGAGTGATGGAAGGATGGAACGCGAGATGGACAGGCGGATTGGTGCAGCGTCTGCAGTGATGCGGACTCTGCACCGGTCTGTCGTGGTGAAAAGAGAGCTGAGCCAAAAGGCAAAGCTCTCGATTTACCGGTCGATCTACGTTCCTACCCTCACCTATGGTCATGAGCTTTGGGTAGTGACCGAAAGGACAAGATCGCGGGTACAAGCGGCCGAAATGAGTTTTCTCCGCAGGGTGGCTGGGCTCTCCCTTAGAGATAGGGTGAGAAGCACTGTCATCCGGGAGAGACTCGGAGTAGAACCGCTGCTCCTCCGCATTGAGAGGAGTCAGATGAGGTGGCTCGGCCATCTGGTTAGGATGCCTCCCGAACGCCTTCCTGGGGAGGTGTTCAGGGCACGTCCAACCGGTAGGAGGCCTCAGGGAAGACCCAGGACAAGTTGGAGAGACCATGTCTCTCAGCTGGCCTGGGAACGCCTCGGCATCCGCTGGGAAGAGCTAGGCGAAGTGGCCGGGGAGAGGGACCTCTGGGCTTCCCTGCTTAGGTTGCTGCCCCCGCGACCTGACCTCGGATAAGCGGAAAAAAATGGATGGATGGATACTTTATCTTATGTCAGTGTAAACATTTGATGGTCTTTGACCACAACCATGATTGTTGAAAGTCATTCTCCAGCACAAAATATAAAATGGATGGATGTATATATGTATATATGTATATGTATACGTATATATATGTATGTATATATGGATGTATGTATATGTATACGTATATATATGTATGTATATATGTATACATGTATATATGTATGGATGTATGTATATATGTATACGTATATATGTATGGATGTATGTATATATGTATACGTATATATGTATGGATGTATGTATATATGTATACGTATATATGTTTGGATTTATGTATATATATACTGTATATATACATAGAGTATGTGTGTGTATTTTTTTTACTTCTCAAATATCACTGTGTTCCTCTGCCAGATCAGGGGTCCCCAACCACCGGTCCTTGGACCTGTACCGGGCCGCGGACCACTTGACACCAGGCCACACAAGAAATAATTAACTATTTCTGTTCTGTTGACCAGTACATCAGTAAATGAAAATGCACTGACAATATTGTACTTGGTAGCAAACTGTATTGATTTGGCGCTATAGTGAGTTCAATTCTCTCTTTATCGCTCTTTCTTTAGCAATCTTTAGCACTTCCACCATTGCTGCAGTTGGTCAGGTCTAGGTTCAGCAATACTATGTGCTCAAAGAATGAGGTCAGCTGACTATACTGAATGACCAGGTCATTCCATCAGTGGATTTTTTCTTCCCTGATGTCATGGCCAAATTCCAAGATGATAATGCCAAGATTCATCAGTCTCAAATTGTTAAAGAGTGGTTCATGGGGCATGAGACATTTTCACATGGAGTCCAGACGTTAACCCTATTGAGAATCTTTGGGATCGAAACAGTGCCACAGCGAATGCGTGCCGTAATCAAAGCTAAAAGCGCTCTAAACGAAATATTAGAGTGTATGAGCTTTTATTTTTATTTTTTGGTGGCGACTTTTGGGCCAGGAAATGTGTATGCGCACGCACACACACACACACACACACCTGGAGGCCTGCCTCAATTTTTCTGTGAGTGGTGTCTGTCTCAGTGAAGGTATCTGATCAAAAGTAAAGAAAGGTTGACATTTGAGAAGAACTGTGCATCTGTGTAAAGAAGAGGATGATTCAAGCTTTTCATTTGCCGCTGTTGGCCAAACTGAGTATTATTCCCCTGATTTATTCATGCTCTTTCTAGAGTTGCTTCCAGCCGTCAGTTTTATAATGAGGACTAGAACCGTTCTCATGTGAAGGTTCATCAGTCATGAAAGTCTTTCTCCTCCCAAGCTCTTAAGGTGACTGCTGGAAGAGCAACAGTGGTTGACATGTGCAAGCAAACTGCACGGCGAGTACAGTTTTAGTGAAGACAAATGAGAGTGTATTACACGAGGCTTTGTGGTCCACACATTCTCTCCCCATTTGGCCCCACCAGCCCCACTCCCAGCATCCAATTTGAAAGTACAGATTAAACACAAAGTCTTGCACCGTGTATATCAGTGGGGGCTTTAAGCCCGTCTTTTCAGCAGGAGAGAAAGACTTATTTTCTTTCCTCGCCTCTTTCGGGGGAAATCTTAATTTGCGGTGGCGCAGCTTGAATAAATCATAGTGTTGTGACACAGGAACGCCACCGTGCCCACCATCAAACTCTGCTTGCTATAAGCTGATTAGCCCGCGGCATTTCTCCCTCCTCTCTGGTGCCCCAATATGTTGTTTGCTTTAAAGCATCACCCCTGTGTTTTGTTCTGTTCTTACGTTTTTTCAACTTATTTTTTCTCCTGTGGAGTCTTGTGGTGCAATTCATAGCTTTGGGTGCAGATGCTTGCATCAGTGACCAGCCTTTTCAAGGTTTTATGGCACTCGTTTGTTTCCTGCTGAGTTCTTCTAGTAAGAAATGAACATCACATCCTACTTGACTGTGACAATTGTTGCTGCTTCTGGAAGTACTTCTTGGAAGCCAGTCAGAATAAAATATTTTGTGCTGGAGAATGACTTTCAACAATCATGGTTGTGGTCAAAGACCATAAAATGTTTACACGGACAAAAGATAAAGTATCCATCCATTCATTTTCTTCCGCTTATCCGAGGTCGGGTTGCGAGGGCAGCAGCCTAAGCAGGGAAGCCCAGACATACCTCTCCTCGGCCACTTCGTCCAGCTCTTCTCGGCGGATGCCGAGGCGTTCCCAGGCCAGCTGAAAGGCATAGTCTCTCCAACGTGTCTTGGGTCTTCCCCTGAGGCCTCCTACCGGTTGGACGTGCCCTGAACACCTCCCCAGGAAGGCATCCTAACCAGATGCCCGAGCCATCTCATCTGGCTCGTCTCAATGCGGAGGAGCAGCGGTTCTACTCCGAGTATTTCCCGGATGACAGTGCTTCTCACCCTATCTCTAAGGGAGAGCTCAGCCACCCTGCGGAAAAAAACTCATTTCGGCCGCTTGTACCCGCGATCTTATCCTTTTCGTCACTACCCAAAGCTCATGACCATAGGTGAGGGTAGAAACGTAGATCGACCGGTAAATTGAAAACTTTGCCTTTCGGCTACGCTCTCTCTTCACCAGGACAGGCCGGTGCAGAGTCTGCATCACTGCAGTCGCCGCACCAATCCGCCTCTCCATCTCACGTTCCATCATTCCCTCACTCGTGAACAAGACCCAGAGGTATTTAAACTCCTCCACTTCAGGCAGGACCCGCAGATGGCACTCCACGCTTTTCCAGGCAAGAACCGTAGACTCAGATTTGGAGGTGCTCATTCCTATCCCAGCCGCTTCACCGCTTCACTGCACTTAGAAATACTGTCCATTAAAGTAATGAAAAGAATCGGTGACAAAGAGCAGCGCTGGTGGAGTCCAACCCTCACTGGAAACGGGTCCGACTTATTGCCGGCAATGCGAACCAAATTCTGACACCAGTCATACAGGAAACGAACCGCCTGGATTAGGTGGTCCGATACCCCATATTCTCGGAGCACTCCCTACAGTATTCCCCAAGGAACATGGTCGAATGCCTTCTCCAAGTCCAAAAACACATGTAGACTGGTTGGGCAAACTCCCATGCACCCTCAAGAACCCTGCCGAGAGTATAGAGTTCCACGACCAGGACAAAAACCACATTGCTCCTCCTGAATCCGAGATTCCACTCTCTGGTGGCTCCTCCTTTCAGAACCCCTGAATAGACCTTACTAGGAAGGCTGAGGAGTGTAATCCCACGATAGTTAGAACACACCCTACGGTCCCCCTTCTTGAAAAGCGAGACCACCACCCCGGTCTGCCAGTCCAGGGGCACCAACCCCGATGTCCACGCAATGCTGCAGTGTCGTGTCAACGAAGACACGCCCACAGCATCCAGGGCCTTAAGGAACTCCGGGCGGATCTCATCCACCCCCTGGGGCCTTGCCACCAAGGAGCTTTTTGACCACCTCGGTAACCTCAGCCCTAGAGATAGGGGAACCCGCCTCAGAGTCGCCGGGCACTGCTTCCATGTTGGAAGACGTGTCGGCGGGATTGAGGAGGTTTTAAAATTATTCCTTCCACCCGTCCACAACATCTCGAGTCGAGGTCAGTAGCACACCGTCCCCACCATACACGGTGTTGACTGTGTACTGCTTCCCCCTCCTGAGACGACGGATGGTGGACCAGAATCTCTTTGAAGACATCCGGAAGTCGTTTTCCATGGCCTCTACGAACACCTCCCATGACCAAGTTTTTTCCTCAGTGATTCCTCAGTAACTGTGGTTTGAAAGAACAGAATATATGTTTTTCACAATTATGTACTAAACTGCATACAACTTGTCATGCATTGGCCCGAGGAGAATAACTGGCATCCACGGCTGTGACTTGCGACTGTTGGTATTCACGTGCATGGTTGTGGCACGCGCACACACAAAAGCAGTTTCAGATAGGCGACCAAAACTTTACATTCATGCCAAAGGCTGCACAATCAATGGTAGCTAACTTTAGTAGCTAAACTTTCCCTGCGGTCATTAGCCGACAGCAAACACAACCAGCACGTTTGTGTGTTAAGTCGGCTTACTCAAAGCAGGAAGAGATGAGATATGGTGCAGAATTTGGTGCCATGTAGGCAGCTGTAGGAACCCGCTGCATACGGTTCCTTTTAGGAAAAATAATTGGTCATTTTTTTGTAAAATGTAATGTGGGCTGCTTTATTATTTGTCTGGTTCCAGTTTGTTGTTTTTCAGCAATCCTTTGTTGTGTTGTTTTGTCATTGAATGTTGGTGATTTTATTCCATTACACTGCATCAGTTTGTTATAACTTCCATTTTCTCTTTAGAGGAGAGGATCTTTAATATTTGTCCTTAGCTTGTCTCCTCTTGGACTTGGTTGCACACAGTTTCACCATTTTCACCAGGAAAGCAGAAAAAAGTGAAAGTTTGAATCGAATGGTGAAGTAATATCTTCTATCCAGGCAACTACCAGCTCTCTCCGACCGTCAACATGCCTCAGGACGACACCATCATCATCGAAGATGATCGAACGCCGCTGCTTCCGCCTCATCTGTCTGACCAGTCGTCGTCCAGCTCTCACGACGACGTCGGCTTCAACGCTGACTTGGTGCCGCCGTGGGCCAAAGAGCTTCCCGCTCCCAATGACAGGTGGAAAAGATCAAACTCTTGGCTTTGATGTGACAGTGTTTGCTGTACATCCATTTATTTGTGGCTACTTTCTATAATTAAACTTGAACCGCCACATATAGATTTGGCCCTCACTCAGAAACGCCTTACAGTGGTACTGTCTGTGTAGCCTGTCGTTCCAACATTCCTTCCACACACTAACAGTTTTTGAAAATATCCACTCCATCCAGCGTTTTGCGTTGTGGCCTATTAGGCAAATTTGACAATGACATCATTGATACCACCGCCACCTCGATTCAACATAACGCCACATTTTATGCATGCCCTTCATTTTCATCGAATAGCTCCCAGAATCCTGATGAGAGCCATCCTGATGCCGCCTTCCAGCGGGAAGGTTTCGGACGCCAGAGCATGTCTGAAAAGCGCACCAAGCAGTTTGGCGACCCATCCCAGCTTGAGATCATCAAGACACGCAAGTCGAAGAGCATGGACCTAGGTATTGTGTTGTACCTTGTTGTTCCTTTTAAGCAAGGTTTGTTATGGGATATTGTAAACCAAGATGCTAGATGTTCAGTGATATTTGACATGTTAATTTTTTTATAAGAACAAGTACAGCATTTAACTCCATAAGGAGATGTAGGCGTTCATGGCTCCACCATCATTACCAAACGCACATTAATAACACACATTGTTTCTCATCTTTATAACCACTGGCATTCCACCTCCTCATCCTCCTCAACCTCCTCCTGTTCAACCAAACCTAAAGCTTACACTCTCATCTCTCCTCTTTGAGAAAAGGCTGCGTTCTTCCTCTCAGCAAAGTCGAGAGCTCTTCAGTGCCCGTTCACCTTGAAACGTCTCCGAAACAGCTGCTGATTGCCAGACCCAAACATCCCGCCTTGCTCTCTATAATCATCTCTCATCTTCCTCATCTTCTGTAGCAGATTGTAGCAACAAGCCTGATTGCTAGCAACCCCCCGTGACCCCACCCTCATCCCCCTCTGGACTCACCTGCTGTTTGGCATGGCATCTTGTCCTTAACAGAGATGAAGGCGTTTCTCTGTGATGTTTGCATCTGTAGCGGGATGTTGCATGAGGAATGTGATGAGCACTAACTGAACCCCCAAATTTTGTACTCCCCCTGTCTGCCCCGCCCCCCTTCCACTTCCTTTAACAGTAGCCGATGAGATTAACCTCAGCCCTCGTCCTGACACCAGCAGAGGTAAGGCCCGGATTTGTAGGACTGATAGGAGAGCTGCTCACATCTAAAGACATTCAACAATCAGTGCTAAATGTGAAGTATTTTAATCACGTCAGCTATTTCAGCCTGCAGGATCTCTCCAAATATGAGCTTTTTATTCAGAGACATCTATTTCTCCCTCCACAATTGCCCATTGCACAACTTAATCTACTCTGGCAGCTATTCATCATCTGTGATTGATTGTTTTTGTCTTGAAATTGACAAATTGCAAGGACGCAGAGGAGGTAAATTAATGAAGAGGTTTAACACCTTGAAAAGCAAACTTTGACCGACCTTCCTACATTTTAACTAAAATTGTACAGTGGTGTTCAAAGTAATAGCAGTCCGATGTGACTAACCAGATTACTATTACTATATTTTTATTTTTATTGCTACAGCGAAAACAAGTTACCAGTAGGTGCAGTAGATTCTCAGAAAACAAAAACAACCCAGCATTCATGATATGCATGCTCTTACGGCTGTGTAGTTGGAGGGCAGAGCTAGAATTCATGGGCTTTTTTCATCTTTCTTTTTGCTGCAAATGAACCTGCATCACTAATTACAGTGTGTGCGTGTGTTTGTGTGTTTTCATGTCTGTGTGGACAGAGCGCGCTCTCCCTGTTAAAGGCGATGAGCTGACAGCGAGTCATCTGTCATTGTCATGTCTTGTGTGTTTCTGCGACCTGCGACTGTGACCACTGTCACGTGAAGAGCCGGGCTGCGTCGGTGCTGCCTCCTGCGCTCACTAATTATCACGGCTCATGTTAGAGCTTGACAATCGGGGCAATAATCTTTAGGCGAGATGAGCTCATCTAAAAAAAAAACTTTTGCATATTTCAGACGCAACATCTGGCAAACAGTTGCAGCAGACAAGAAGTGGGAGCGTTTCAGCGCCCACAGCTGAATGTTTCATTGAAAATCCATCATGCTTGATTACAGTGACGCCGTCCATTTGGACCCAGGGAAAGGCATTATCTTTTTTTATTAAGACCAGGTGGCTCTCATCACTTTCAGGCGCATTTTTCCTTACAACCTAAAAAAACCCTATAAATCTCTTTATTTTTCTCATGTTTTATCAGTCTTGAGCTACACACTTTAGGCCTCCCTGGTAAATTTAGCTAAGCATAAAATGATCATGTGGTTTTAACCCACGGTTTATTTATTTGAGCCAAAACTAAAAGCACAGACCTCGACGGCCCAGGTAGACTTCTTTGTTTGTTTGTACGAGTCATTTATACATGTGGGACCTTGATGCCTCAGTGATGGAGGCAAATGCTGGACTCTTTGGTTCTGTAAACTTATGTAAATCCTCCTGATCCACCTAACTGACACTGAATTGAATTGCAAATACAATAAGAAGTCATTAACGTTACAAGCGACTTTAATTAGCATCCTGGCCGGATATGGCCTAGAGATGACAGTGGTTAAAAGCATGGACAACACAGTTATACAAAATCAATAAACCCTCTTTTGTTGGGGTCACAGTCACCAGGATCTCGCCATGTAGCGACTGCCAAAGTTGACCTAGTCCTGATGATCTACAGAAAAGTGCGGTCTTAAGAAGCCCATCAAGACGTGACTGTTTAAAGATGATCAATTTAAGCACAACGTGCAGGCTCCTTATAAAGCGATACCGTCGTCTAAAGGTTCATAGAAAGTTCAACAACAATCTTAAAACCTGAACAAAACTGGTTATTCCTCATTTACATATGCTTTATAATGTCATACGCAGTGTGTTTGTAATCAGTTTACTAGACGTGTCAACGGTACTTTGGCGGTTCATGCTTCCTTTTTAAGGTGATGGGTGGATTAATTTTGGGTACAGTAAGAGAACAAAATGCTAAACAAACTGCTTAGGTTGTTTTTTTTAATAGCTTTAATGATTTCTAAAGCAAAACATAATAAATGCAAACTGCTGGCAGATAATTATACAATAAATACAATTCTCACATAAAAATATAAAAATTATAACCAGGGAAGTTGAATAAGACCAACATCACTGTGCATTTGAAGCAGCATCACAAAAAACGGCATGAAGATTTTCTCAAGATCACGGATCCATGAAACTTTTAACACTGTATGAATGAAACGTGAGCAAAGTGTGAGAAATTCTCACGGGACTGAGCAGAAATAAGCCAGCCCCCATCGATAGCAAGTCATGTTGGTGTTAAACAATTAATTGAGCACCTTCTACCTCGCTATATTGTGCTTCGTCCACATTCTCTCTAAAACTATATGACTACAAGTAAGTTAGTCAGTTTTTCTCATGCCTACTGTTGATGACCATAGTTCTGTCGTTTAAAATTAGATGTTCCCCCATCAACAAGTAAGATGGGTTAGGCTTAATACATTCACATCAAGAAGAAGAATCAAATTAAGTTACGCTGTTACCGATACAATTTGGGAAGCTGCACATTTTTCTGTGGCACAAACATCAAGAACAAATTAAAGTGCACAGTACGGAACTTTGGATTAACACAAGCAGTGAAATTAAGCGCTCCCGTTCATCATGTCTCCTGTCACTTTATTAACTTTCTGAAGTGGTAAAGGAAGACTCCTTACTCCCCCCTCACTCGCATTGCTTCACACTGATTTCAAATTGCACATTTGCAATCCAAAAGTGCAATGTGGAAAAAATTCTAGAGCATGGACATATTGAGCTTGCAGGCTTGTTAACTGTGTGGAGCACGACAAAGCCACATGCACACCGATATCATCAGCAGAAACACATATTTTGTTACTGTCCCTCACTTATGTGTACCGTGTAGAAAACTGCGATGCTCCTGTTTTGTAACGAAAAATTAGGAATACATATACTGTTACGCATTGAACATTTATTGTAAAATGTCTGAATTTCCTCATCCCAGTTTTCCAACATGGCGTTAGTCAAGTAGTGAAATTCCAGCAAAAAAAAAAAAAAGGCAGTCGCGTCTCAGTGAGACATTGAGGCGACTTGGACAGGCTGATGAGAATAAATGAGAGGCTGCCAACCTCCCCAAGCTTGTTCATTCACTGTTCAAGTTTCTGTCTTTATGTTTGTTTGTTTTTTTTGTTTTTTCTTTACAGACAGCCTCATTTTGTGCTGTCATAAATCTACAAGTTTGGCAGGTCATTTGAATACATTTAACTCCACCAGAAAGCTCGTACATTATGCTTCAGTAACACAGCCAGAGCTGTACAAAAGCGCTGTTAAGCAATTAGAATATTTAATGGATTGATTTGCGTATGTTTTTCTAATTTGGATTAAGGAAACCGTTTTTAAACGCTTCCAAATCTACTTTCTCATCAGCATGGATTTTGCAAATGTTATCTTGATGAAATTCTTTATTAAAGTGCTACATCTAGAAGACAATTAATTGTCTTTGAACCTGCTAGCTGCAAATAAGTAGAACAACATGCACCCTCCTAAATGTTTCAATGAGAGCCTAAAATTAGGGCTGCAACCAACAATTTGTTTCGTTCAATTAATCAGGCAATTTATTTTTTCCGAATTCTATCCATCCATCCATCCATTTTCTATACTGCTTATCCTTATTTATGGTCGTGGGCATCCCAGCTGACTTCGAGTGGGAGGCGGGGTACACCCTGCACAGGTCACCCGTCAATCGCAGGGCAGACAGTCATTCATACTCAGATTCATGCAAACCATTTTGAATCGCCAATTAACCTAACATGCATGTTTTTGAAATGTGGGAGGAAACCGGAGTATCCGGAGAAAACCATCGCACACACGGGGAGGACATGCAAACTCCACACAGAGATGCCCAATGAAGATTCGAACTCCGGTCTCCAAATCTCCTGACTGTATGGCCAACAACACCTGATTAATCGATTAATCCGATTTTTTTTCAACACACATTTTAATTTCTACCTCTTAGCCACAATCAATTAATTAAATCAATCAATTAAGAATGCATGAATGGACTTTGGACCCTCTCCAAAATCAGAGCAAAGAGGCCAAGGAAGTTTGATGGTGAAGTTGTGAAGCATATAGCAAGACACACTATTTGTAGTTTCACTCTTCTACCATTGGGTTTAAAATAATAATAATAATAAAACCTTTTTTTAAAAACTTAATTTTATGTTCTTTTGTGTTGTCATTCACTATGTCACTTAATATTTAAATGTGTATGATGTGAAACATTTAAATATGACAAATGTGCAAAAAATAGAACTCAGGAGGGGGTTTGGGAAAACAGTTTTTCACACCACTGTATACAAATGTAAATATATCCGTAATCGCAGATCATTCATTTGTATCGTCCAATCAGGTTCCTCCACGAGGGACGTGGGTCCATCTCTGGGCTTAAAGAAGTCCAGCTCCCTGGAGAGTCTTCAAACGGCTGTGGCTGAGGTCACCCTCAACGGGGACCTTCCATTCCACAGACCCCGCCCTCGCATTATCCGGGGGCGGGGCTGCAACGAGAGCTTTAGGGCGGCCATCGACAAATCATATGACCGGCCCGTGCCTACGGAGGATGACGACGAAGGCATGGAGACATGTAAGACATTCACATACACACACATTGTCCCATAAAAGTGAAGCATCTCTGTATGGTGAATCACAAGTTTGGTGCTCTCCACAGCCAAGCCGTCGCCGCTGTCAGCACACAGCAAGCCTGTTAGGGTGGTTCCCCAGCGAGGACCCCGGTCACGCTGTAACTCTCGCCTCATGCCTGCAATGTGAAATGAAATGTGCATTATGGGCTACATGCCACTAACATTGTGGTTCATAACACTGACCTGATGAATCGGCACGACGGCATCTTGACTCGTGGTCCATAAGTGGACGCTAACTGCACTGAAACGTCTAATCGTGCTTTAGCTGTAAAACTATCTGTTTGTCAGAACAAAAGTCGTGTACAGGTTAATTTATTGTTGCCCTGGATATTGAAGCTGCTTGTTGTGGATGACAACAAACTTTGTTTCCTCTGCAGCCCGTTGAGGCAGCAAATTATTGAACCCCAGTAATTATACACTGCCTGGCCCAAAAAAAAGTGGCCACCTGGAATGAGCAGGTTATTCCATCAATGGATTTTTTCTTTCCTGATGGCACGGCCATATTCCAAGATGACAATGCCAGGATTCATCGGGAGAAATCATTTTCATACATGGAGTCCAGACCTTAACCCCACTGAGAATCTTTGGGGTATGCTGGAGAAGGCTTTGCACCGCGGTTAGACTCTACCAGCTGTGAAACTGCTGAAATTCGCAGATGACACCACTGTCATTGGCCTTAACCGTGATGGTGATTCAACTGCTTATAGAAGCGAGGTGGATCAGGTGGTATTCCGGTGCGGTCACAATAACCTGGAACTAAAACCGTTTAAAACTGTGGAAATGATAGTGGACTTCAGACGGTCACTCCACCCCCCAACCCCCCTCACAATCCTCAACAACACTACTGTGGACTCCTTCAAGTTCCTGGGCTCCACCATCTCCCGGGACCTGAAGTGGTCCCTACACATAGACACGATCCAGAAGAAGGCACAGCAAAGGATGTCGTTTTTGAGACTGCTCAGGAAGTTCAACCTGCCTAAGGAACTGCTAACAACCTTCTACAAAGCCATAGAACAGTCTGTTCTCTGCTCCTCCATCACAGTTTGGTTTGGCTCTCCTACCAAACTGGACAAGAGCAGACTGCAACGGACAAAGGTCTGCAGAGAAAATCATTGACACCAGCCTGCCCTTCTTACAGAAACTGTACAGGTCCAGAGCCAAGAAGAGGGCATGCAACACCTCTGCGGACCGCTCACACCCGCCCACAAACGGTTTCAATTCCTCCCCTCCGGTAGGCGATAGAGAGCACAGTTCGCCAAAACAACCAGGCTCAATAAGAGTGTCTTCCCCCTGGCTGTCAAACTATTGAACTCCTAACACCCCCCCTGCTATTTTGTACCTATGAGCATTTGCACAACATCCTGTGTTTCTTACCTTGGATGTTAACACTGTGAACTTGTATTGCTATTTTTTGCACTCTTGATCTTTTGCACTACATACTCTTTGGACATTACACTGTGAATTGTATTGTAATCTGCAACATTGTAAATACCATAATTATTCAGTATATCATGTATATAATCACAGTTATATACACCCATGTAAGTATGTATAGTACTATTCTCCTGTTGCCCACTATGTACACTTATTATTATTATTATTATTATTATTGTAACAGAAAGTGATATTGACCAGAGTCAAATTCCTAGTGTGGCAACACATATGGCGAATAAAGCTGATTCTGATCATCAATGCAGGATGTCGGGGGAAAATGAATGCAACACTGGATGGAAATAAATCTTGTGATATTGCAGAAGCTTATCAAAACAATGCAACAGCAAATGCGTGCCGTAGTCAAAGCTAAAGGCACTCCAACCAGAAAATGGATGGATGGACTTTTTTTTGACCAGGCAGTGCACCTACATCACTTTGTCACAGATGCTTTTGTAATGTGACCTTGTTTATGTGAATTTAGAACTAATTCAAAATGCTTGTCCAAGTTCTAAATGTATTGCTAAATCCTTGATACTGTAAAAAAGCCTATCACTTCACCGGTTAAAGTCAAGTCTCCGTCACAGTGGAAGAGGACACGGAGGAGAGCTCGCGTTCCGGTCGAGACTCTGTGTCGACGGTAGCCGACCAGACGCCTCTGTCAAGCCAGGAGAAGTCGCTGGTCAACGGCACCAACCAACCCAAAGAGGAGAAGAAAGACAAAGGCGGCAAGGAGAGGAAGAAGGGGGAGACAGCAAGGGACAAAGATAAAGACAAGAGCAAATCAAAGAAGGGAATGCTGAAAGGACTGGGGGACATGTTCAGGTGAGACACAGTAGTCACTCATCGTTACTGTATTTCTCGGGAGGATACAGACATCCACTGCCTTCTCATCCTTTATTTAGGTCCACTTTGCTGTATTTTACTTTCTTTTCTCACGTTCATTCACACTATCGGGCACACGACATTCACCCCCCCGGGTTTTCTGAACTCACTTCTTTCCTTTGTATCTTTTTGTTTCAATGATTTATTTCCAGGCTGCTCGGTGGATGAGTGGGTAGCATGTTGGCCTCACAGTCAGGAGGTTCAGGGTTTGAATCTCCATTGGGCATCTCTGTGTGGAGTTTGCATGTTCTACCCATGTGGGTTTTCTCCGGGTACTTCGGTTTCCTCCCACATTCCAAAAACATGCATGTTAGGTTAAGTGGCGACTATAAATTGTCCATTAGAGTGTGAATGTGAGTGTGAATGCTTGTTTATCTTTGTCTATATGTGCCCTGCGATTGGCTGGCGACCAGTCCAGGGTGTACCCCGCCTCCCGCCCAAAGTCAGCTGGGACAGGCTCTAGCATACCCGCGGCCCTAATCAGGATAAGCGGTATGGAAAATGGATGGATGGATGATTTATTTCCTCTGCTACAATACACCCCACAACATACACACACACACACTTTTGGTATAAGTAGTTG
Organism: Oostethus manadensis; assembly: GCA_024372805.1. Lineage (NCBI taxonomy): Eukaryota > Metazoa > Chordata > Actinopteri > Syngnathiformes > Syngnathidae > Oostethus > Oostethus manadensis. The sequence continues at coordinate 960,135 of QODF01000022.1, read as the reverse complement.
TTTTGCTTTTGGCGTAAGCTTGGACTTGATTAGGACTAAAGCGTCTCATACTCCACGTTTTTGATTGTCTTATGATTTTGTGTTTTGACTTGACTGTCTTTTCATCTGTCACCTGCCTGCGCTCACCTGCACCTCACTTTGTGTTTCATTTATTGACCTTGTGTCTTCTTCTTTTTTGTTCTCATCTTTTTAAAAGTGAAAATTTCACAGCAGTACCATTTCTCTTTAAAGGGGATCCTGATCATTTCAGGGGCTTTATAGACTGTACTGGATTCCAGAGAGGAGTGCTATAAAAGTTTATTTTAATAAATAATGCGAAAGCCTAGAAAAAATGTGCTCCAATAAATCACTTTCTAAATGTATTTCTTCTTTGAATTTTGACAGGAAAAACTGTCAAAACAGGCAATTTTACACATTTATGCTTAGACGGCATATTCCCTTTTGCAAGTGGCCCTCGGGGGCCAGCAATAACTAAGTGGCCTCAATGAAAATGAATTCAACACCCCACATCTACGGCCTAACCAATTAATTAATTAAAACAACCAGCTTCAAATTAAGCAACTAAGAAAATAATCTATAGTTGCAATCTCAAGTTGTGTACAAGGTAAATCTGCATTCTCCTCTTGGCTGAGTTTCTTTTTTTAAATAATAAAAGGTTAATTGTGAAAGTGGACAGGACCTCCCAGTGTGTTTTTTTCATATTCAGTCAAGCTAAAATCACTATAATAATTGTAGTTTAAATAATTCTTTTTTTTTTTATGGATATTGCTGGTAAATGCTGGTAGATTTACTTGTCACAGGACAGTTTGACCCATGGTTTCAATTTACATAACAGCAGATGTATAAATGTTTCTAAGTCTTTGAATGCGCTGTCGCAGGTTTGGGAAGCACCGCAAAGACGAGCGTCCAGGGGACAGGATGGGCCGTAAAGGATCCAGCAAGTGGCGGTCGGAGGAAGCCCAAGTTTCAGACGAAGAGACACTGAAGATGAGGATGGAGCAAGAGAGGTGAGTTCTCCTACCTCATATGAAGTTCTTTGTACTTCATATGATTCATTGTCATCTACTTGTCTTTTAGGATTTTTTTTATTGTGAAAAAATCCATAGGAAATAACCACAAAGCTTTGGAAGCTAAAAAATTCCGCCTGATTTTATCAGATTAATTAATGATTCAAGCGGCCTTAAAAGGTTTGATTAATAAAGATGAGGTGATTGCATTGAATGTTTTCAGCAGACAGGAAGTCACCTTCACCGCGTTTCCTCCTGGAGCTAAATGTCATCCCTCTATTGTTTGTTTTTTTTAAATGCCAAGGCCATTAGTGCGTGGTTCGCTAATAATCACGGCCATTGCGCTGCAGATTGTCTTTTTGCTGTGGTTGTAGTTCAATACATGCAAATTGTGCTGGTAATTGGTGTAAGCTTAAAGCAAATGGCACATAAATTGGTCAAGTGGTTGCTATGCTGGGCGTCTAAGGTCTCACAGTCAGGAGATTGAGGGTTTGAATCTTACAGTTTAAGCCTGTTTTATACATACCGCGTCCGCGAGGTCCACATGGCCTCAAGCGGCCCTTTTCATGCGGAACATTTCCTCTCCGCACACCTCCACATTTTTCTAACTATGCGGACGGAGAACCACAGAAAAAAATGGCAGACGAGCAGCTGCAGTACAGGAAAAACAGGCATTTATATGACTTGTCGTGCAGAGACCACCGGGATAGCCAAGACACGTTCAACTAGCTGAGAAAGATCCGAGAGGAAAGGAGGGATGATGTGAAATACAAAATGCACCGAATATTATATGAGACAGCCTACCCTGACGCACAGTAGCTTAATGAAACACTGAAACAAGTCATTTCTATTTGCGTGTATATTTTTTAAGTATTTTGTGTGCATTAAAAAGAGTGTTTCATTTCCAAATCAAAGCAGTACTGTGTTGTGTCCCGGTAGGAATTAAAGTCATTTCGAGCTGCGATTGCAGTACGAGCAGCTTTGCATCTCTCCTATTCAAAGAATGAGTGGACCACCTTCTCTCCTCTCCTGTCGCAGCAGCAAATAAATAGACACAATTCCTCTTCTTCAAACAGTAAACACGCAAGTGTGACCGTGCTGGAGTAAACAATGGCAAACTTCTAGGGGTGAGTCAAAGTGTTTGTATTTAATCTCTAGATCAGACTCACTCCTATTGACAAGAAGAGCACGGCTGATTGGTTGTTCAACAATCGCGTTTAGTGGCGCTTCACCAAACTACTCTCCCAGGGATCCCGACGGGGGCTCCTTCCGCCTCGCGCCCATCGATTGGCTCTTACCAGAAGCTGCCATTAATCCACCTGAGATTGATTGCAGATGATTGGCTTAAATCTCACCTTCCAAAGAGTATGCAGACGCAGAGCCAGGCATATGTTGACGGTCCACTGCTGGTTGCCGTGGAGAATGATGCAACGCTTTGCAAATTACCATACGTTGTCTTATCAGAAGACCTTGTGACTGCTTGGCTTTCCTGCCTTTCACATTGCTACATCGGGTGTGTCAGCCTTGGCTTCAAGATGGAACGTTTTTACACCGCAGACACAATAGCACATAATGGACTATTGTTCTGGCCCCATGTGCTACAAAGGTCACTACTGATCCATTTCTTTTGCCATGCCGTCATTTGTGTCGCTGGCCATGCTCGTTTGTTCTACCTATAAAATATTTCCTACCCTCTCTTTTGCCCTTCATGTCAACACAATGTATTTAATTTGATACATTTTTACTGACATTCTTTTATCTGCATATTTTAGCATGTCACTTTGTGATAGATGACACTGATTGTTGTTGATTAGGGCTTTTAAGTTATGATTTCTATTTAGCTCCAATAATTAGGGTCCAAGCCCCCGAGCAATGGCGGTGCAATAGCCCAATTTCTGCTTGTCTTGTCTGCAAACCTCGTTAGCACCCTGAAGGACGTACATAAAAAGTCCTGCACAAAGACCTATGTCTGAAACAAACATGAAGTGAAGTGAAGCTTTAGTATATATACATATATATATACATATACATATATATACATATATATATATATATATATATATATA
>QODF01000022.1:945689-955799 GCA_024372805.1 Oostethus manadensis | reverse complement strand
GTCAACTCAAGCTAAAGCGATCTTGGGTGCTGCAGCAGGACAATGACCCAAAACACACCAGCAAATCCACTTCTGAATGGCTGAAGAAAAACAAAATGAAGACTTTGGAGTGGCCTAGTCAAAGTCCTGACCTGAATCCCATTGAGATGGTGTGGCATGACCTTAAGAAGGTGGTTCATGCTAGAAAAGCCTCAAAGCTGAATTACAACAATTCTGCAAAGATGAGTGGGCCAAAATTCCTCCAGAGCGCTGTAAAAGACGCGTTGCAAGTTATCGCAAACGTTTGATTGCAGTTATTGCTGCTAAGGGTGGCCCAACCAGTTATTAGTTGCAGGGGCAATTACTTTTTCACACAGGGCTATGCGGGTTTGGATTTTTTTCTCCCTAAATAATAAAAACATTCAATTAAAAACTGCAATTTCTGCTTACTTGTTGTCTTTGACTAATATTAAAATGTGTTTGGTGATCGGAAACATTTTGATAAACATGCAAAAGAATAAAAAGTCAGGTAGGGGGCAAATAGTTTTTCACACCACTGTATATTTATATATATATATATATATATGTCTACAGGTCTATATCATAGAATATTTTTATAGTTGGAGTATAGAAAACCTGTCTATGACTTTCTAAATAGGATTTTTATCATTATTGGAGCCCTATAAAACATAATACTCCATAGCCAGCTTTACTCTCATGTTATTCTTTGTTTACAACACATCACTCATCTGTAGTCAGAAAACTGCGGAATGGCTGCTGCTTTAAACATAAACACATCTTCATTTATTTTGTTTTTTTTAACTTAGGAAAGGGTTTCAAACGTAGTCGGGAAGAAGGACGAAGTAAAAAGCTGAAAACTTACCACCTCCCCAGGGAATTAAATCTTTTTTCACTTTGTCATGTAGTAATAGTCCATATTTAACCATGAAACTGTGGCCATTTATTAGTAATAGCTAATAATAATTAATTAATAATATCAATATTAATATAATGAATGATATACGTTTTAATAAACCACAAATGAGTGAGGGAGCGATGTTTGAACCACCATCTAGCGAGCGACGACTGTAAATCCTGGCTTGTGTACTAGGGTCCAGTGAGTTTCCATTGGTAGCTATTTATAAGTACTTTCCAATGGCTTTCCCTGTGGTCTGGTAGCTTCTCATTTCTCTTCCATTTTGTTTGTGTTTTGTGTCCATTTTGCGTCCTACCTCACACACTTGAAGCTGCGTCCTTCCTGACCTACCCCCGGCCTCAGCTTTGGGATGGAAAGTTCGTCCATATCTAAACTGGGTTGTGTTGTCTTATCTTATCAGCCAGTGTCCTTGTGTACACAAACCAGTAGCTGCTACTCTTTGAGTTTAAAGATATAATCCTGGAGGGTCCTGCCTCCTCGTGGCCTAGCAGAAAGCTGCTGTAGTCATGTGACTAGATCACGCTGTGATATTGAGCAGGTCACCTAATTGCTTATATGTCACAAACTTAATGAGGAGTTCCCATGGTTGGGCCATTATTATACTATGGATAATGTTAGCTCATCATATGCACCCCGCCCACTTTGCCTGTCCCAGGAACTTCCCCGCTGCTGTTAAAAGGCAGCCCGGAGAAAAGAACACTGTGATAATTGGTGGCTATAAAGCTCTGATAATTGGCATGGATGTATTATGGGGGCTGAACGCTAACTCTGCCCACTGCTGGAGGGGATGGTCACAAGATTCTAATGACGACAAGTGTGATTTCACAGCATGTCAGCTGTATATCAGCAGCACCCTAGCTAATGACCGAAACAGTATTTTTGTCAATGATAGTAACAAAAACAAACATTGTCCCCACATTCTGGGAATGGCCAAATACAGTACAGTATATACAAAAAAACACCATGACTGCATGATATAATCTTCCATATAACAAATTTTTTTTCTGTCCATCAGGATTCAGGCCAAGACCCGAGAGCTGAGGGAACGCCAGGCGCGGGAACGGGACTACGCCGAGATTCTGGACGTGAGCCGCTCGCCAGAGAGGTCCTCCGAGGAGGAGCACCTGTACGCCGGCGTCAACCCAGTGAACAATGGCGGTCACAGCCGCCCACAGAGCCCCCGTGGCGACTACCTCCACGTCCAGCACCAGCACTCAGACTCTCTGTACACCCAAGTCAGCAAGACCCGCATTGAGCGCCCCACCTCTGCAGACAGGTACGTCTTCTCATGTTAAACATCTTTTCACTGGGGAAGACCGCAACCTTTTCACCTGCATTTGAAAAGCCGAGCCGTCATGGTATTTTGGTGAAATGTCTCCTTGTGCTCGGCCTTGTCAGCCTGAGGCGCAAACAGAACGTTGGTCATGGCAGCTGCAAGAGAACATAATAACAAATATGCAATACCAGACGGTTGCTAAATGCCAATGCGCCTACCGATGCACCGAATGGAATGGAAACCTTTTTAATATCTGAGTTTTACTGTCGCCCTTGACCTTTCTGCCACTTTATTTGACTCTCTCGACCTGACTGGCTGTCACTTTTACACACCTGTAGTGGGCTTTCTCTAATAGAAGTCAGCTGATATAAATGTGCTTTACTTCCTACTCCAGACTGCTGTATAGGCAAAGGCTAAGTAGATGAGACAAAACAGTGAGCTGGCATTGCTCAGCTACAAGCTGGAACTATTAATGCTATAGAACCCAGATTGAAAAGAAAGTATTTAGTAGAGAGTGCAGTTACAGTGCCTTTAAGAAAATACATGTCACAAATGTCAGTTCCGCAACTTTACAGAGTGAACTGTGACATACTAAAGAAATTATTGCATTATTTTTATTATGGTTATTATATGTTATCATAACAGGTTGTCATTATTGTTAGCGTAACAATGTGGTCCTAAAAAATGTGAAAAATATTGTTTATCTTAAATTAGGTGGACAATAAATATTTTAAAATGCACATGCATTGTTTTTGAGACCAAAAGAATTGTTGTTACAAACAAGCATTCACACTCACATTTATACCTATGGACAATTTAGAGTCTCCAATTAACCTAACATTCATGTTTTTGGAATGTGGGAGGAAACCGGAGTACCCGGAGAAGATCCAAACTCCACACAGAGATAAATAATAAAATTAGTTGTCCTGATAATTTAAGATTTTGAGATTAAAAGTCGCAATATTACGGGATTAAAAGATGCCATTTTTGGGGGGAAAAGTCGTAATATTATGAAATTTTAAGTGGTAATTTTACGTGTTGTTGTGTCATACGTGTCCGAGGGAAACATAGAGCATAGTTCTCTAGTGGGGAAGGAAAATTTACTCTGGCTTTTTTGGCGACTAGTCCAAGGTGTACCCCACCTCCCGCCCAAAGTCAGCTGGGATAGGCTCCAGCATACCCGCGACCCTAACGAGGATAAGCGGTATAGAAAGTTTCCTCAGTACTCAATGCTGCACATTGTTGAGTGTCTGTTGGTGCAATTTTTATTGTGCGTAACCGGCTGTGTGGCCAATGAAAGTTATGATATAGAACAGAGGCCCCCAAACTTTTTCATGTGAGGGCCACATAATATTTCCCCTCTCTGATGGGGGGCGGGGTCCGTTCGTAACAGAAAACATTTGACTGTAGCGGGGCTGCCTAAACGGAAATATTTACTGTATTGTTTCCAGAAAGCCACACATAACCAAATATAAATAACCTTTTCCGGGATATTCACAGGACAAAAGTCAGGAAAAAAAATAATATCACTATTAACTAAATAAATAACAGAATTTCTGAAATAAATAATAACCAAGTAACCCTCTCTGGGTTCTTCACAGAAAAAAAGCTTGCATTGTCCCTGTCTACATGTAGCAGATGTTTTTAAAACCAAATATTTCCCCCCTCTCTGTGTAGGTAAAATTTTTGTCCACACTGCCTCTACTGTGTCAAAAAATTTTATCCACACAAAATGTCCTGTCCACATGCAGGCGGGTATCTGATAAAACAAATTGTTTTCATATTTTTGCGTGTCATCTACACAAATACGCAGATATGCGTGGACACAAATAACCTGAGTTTGACTGGATGACAGGAGATTAATTTGATTGTATAGGATGTCAGCCAAATACTGCTCGTCTCTTGACGTCACTTCAACAACACGTCACACATGATGTTTGTTTATTTTTTCATAATAAAAAAAAATACATGTACAGACAGGGTGAGGAAAAACAAAGAAGATAAATACAAAATCTTTTTTTAACAACTTAATTTAACAAATGCAACTTACAATAACAAACAGCGACAACACAAATCACATAACAAGCGTCACACAAGACGTCCATTGAGTTTCGCCATGTGAGGGGAGAGATAACTTGGGCTTTCCTAACCGCAAAAATGAAGACTATAAGAAACAAATATCACCTGGCAGTGCATAACAGATGCAGGAGCGGATTCGGAAGAGTCGTTGTTTATTATACTCCCCCACTACTACCCCAAAGTCTTTAGCCATCAAAACAAATGATTTGGAGTTGAAAAACTCTGCTCCCTCGCCCAGTACTTCCTTCTTGTCCAATGTTGAGCTGTTTGGTTTTGCGCCAGACGCCGAGCAGGGGAGCAGTACACCCGCTGTCAAACAAAGGCAAGAGTTGCTTGAGGTAAGCGTGTAAGCAACGTGTGTAGAGCGACGACGTGGATCCGGACAAATCCACAAATCTCCCCTTTGGCCGGAGCTTTTAGAAACCTTTGTTTTAATGAGAAAAAAACCCGGGGACGTGTGGATGACAGGGAAAAACGCAGTCCCTTTTGCAAGAACTATTGCCACGTGTAGACTGGGCCAGTTTCGTTTGTGTGGCCAAACTGGGAAAAAAATCATAATGCGCCTCTGGTATTGTTCAGGGTGCCGGGTCAAATGTGTAGGATATGGCCCGTGGGCCGTAGTTTGGGGACCACTAATATAGAAGGTGAGAAACACTGTTGAATTTGACCTTGCCGCATCTCCAATAAAGTCCATCCATTTGTTATTTATAAATAGTTTGCATTGTTTTCTGCATGTAAAAGTAACAAAATAATTATTCTCTAAAATTATTTTATGTTCATATTTTTAGATGTCTGGAACGGATTCATTGGATTTACATTATTTCATTTTCCTAAAATTTTTTCAGTTTTTGTACATTTGGTTTTCATAAAACCTTTTGACAACAAATTAACAAAGCCGAGGTTCCACTAAACCGTAACTTCCTAGCATAAGTTTACAAAATGGAAAAATATCAGAACGGCCTGCATTACAAATTTGAGGTGACACCGAAACTATAAAAGCTAAATTATCACCATTCATTCAGCTGGTGACTCAGTGTCCCTATTTGTGTTGTTGCTATGGTGATGCCGTGCACAATCAAAGCGTGCCAGTTGCACAAACTCCTCAAGGATAGTGTGTCCATTCCCACCACTCCAATTCTAAGAAAAATATCCCCCCTACCCCCTTAGAGAAGCAGGAAATGTGCTTCCTGTCAACCCCCCTAGTGAACAGCAAGTGACTTAAAACTCACCAGGATGGGCGTATGGAGCCTTTCATAGCAAGCGTGTTTGTTATGATGGGGTTGAATGGCAGCAACGCCTGAAATCACAACTTTAACACTGTGTAAGTGGAGATGTGATACGTGCAATAACATTCTTACATTGGTGCACATTTTCTCACAATGTCGTACATTATTGTACATAGTGTCACAATTGTGTGTATTGTCGTACATTCTCACAGTGTCTGTACTTGGCTCTGTTTCCTCATCCCTCTCCTGCCACCCTAATCATTTGCCCTTGATTTGCTTGTCCCTTCACTTCTATTCTGCTCTTTTACTACAATTTCTCTGACTTTGTGGATGATTTCTAGTAAAACAATTATTATGATTATTTCTACTGCTTAAGGTGAAAGCTGTCATTATTCATTAATTGCTTGCGAGAGGAGTGATTGCGTTAATTAAAAGACACGTCTTGTGATTTCCCGTGATTACATGAGTCTTACCAGTTTGAAATGTTTCAGTTATCATTAAGAACTGCTCTGCACCAGTGTGCGTGTGTTACTCTGGGCCCTGGCCCACATCTTCCACTCGTGCCACTTACTGTAAACAGAGTTTTCATTAGAGGACACAATGACGGTTGATTGTAGCAACAAATATGTAATTGTGTTTAAATGTCAGTGTGTGCACAGGCTTTTTGTGTGGTGCCGCCACTGTGATTGTCACAAGATTTTCATGGTGCATGATATCAACAACATCAGTGTTTCTTCAAAGAAGCCAATCGCAACAGGACCTGTTTTGTCCAACTGTGGTCCAAAAAAAATGAGATAAAGAGTTTAAATTTGGTGAAAAGAGCGTTTTTTAGTTAATTGCTCTCGGCGGAGCCCAGCATGTGCGGATCATGAGGAAATGGGCTGTTATCCTTGCCACTGCCACTTCCTTGCACGGCTCGCTGTCCTGGGACACCTCAATGCGTCCCAAATGAGGAGACCAATTTCATGAAATCTGCCCCTGTGGTCTCTAAACTCCCCAGTGATTCCTTACCCCCACCCCCCACCAAAATGCTTCTGCCGCCTGCTTGGTTTCACCCTGAAGGGAAGCGGAACCAAGACAACATGCAGCTGCAAAAATATCAGCAGAATTCAGCGTTAATTAGAGATTTTTTCTGCTAAAAGAAAACATTTCAATTTAGCTGCAGAGGTGTAAAAACAAGAACATTCTGCAGTTTCCTGTTGAGGAGCCGGAGTGCCATCCTCCATCATCTTCTGTGACGTTAGTTAGTCACAGTGCAAGTCCGCATGCAATTTTTGACAATTTTAGCCACAACTCAGGCAAATATTAAATAACTCCCATCAACTATTGATATTGTACCAAAAGAAAAAGACTACTCGTTGCATGTGTGTAGTTAAAGATATGTCAGCAGAAGAATACTGGTACAATACTGCTACAAGAATACTGCTACACTGAGGAAAGACAACATGACTTTTGTTACTTTTAGTTAACAATTTTTCCTCCGTTATGTCTCCCTAGCATGAGGCAAAGTCTTCTGACTGCAGTCCGTCACAGAAAAGGAAAGTGAAACGTGAAGTGGATTTAGACATAGTACAAATGCTGAGAAAGCGGAGAAATGCCGACCAACATTGGCTGCACGTTTGGTCAAACGCTGTGACCATCATGAAGGAGAAATGTGGTGTTTCTGAACATGTAAAATGATCTGCTCCTTAGATATAGACAGTGATAAGTAGGCAGTGTACTGCTCTTATTATTGAGACTGTCTCCCTCCCTCCCAGTGTGTTCTATCTTCTTATATTACTGATTCACATAATTCTTGTATTTAATCTTTCATTACTGTTTTATATGTCCATGTGTTTTGAGTACAGTGTGAGTGACTTGTGCGTCCATTTAGCTATTATTTCGGTATAAGTTTCAACTGACACACATAGGATCGAGGACCCCCTGTATTATTAAACCATGTCTTGTAGATCCGCCTTTAGCATGCACGTGAAGGACGTGCGTTTGGGAACATTCCCTCACTGCTGAGATGAAGTTGGACTTTATTTCCTCCTCTCTCAGCTCGTAAGACAAATAGCTCACCACCACAAATGTTTTCCCACCGTGGAACGTGGAAGAATGTAGGAGGAGCAAACTTATTGACATCTGGCATCACTTCGTAATCCCACTGAGCTTTGGGCATCAAGTAACACAGTCCTGGTGTCTTTTTGAGAAAGTTAACTCATGACTGCAGTCACAAGTTATTGTTGCTCAGGCGCAGCAGCATTCAGGGTTGAGAATTAGCCGCTCTTGTTCCTCCCCTCTCTGAATGAGAAGGCAGAAGTGAAAGCTGGAAAGGCTCACAGGAATTTGCAGAGATTTGAGTCTTTTTTTTTTATTGAACGGCTTCCATTATGTTCCATCTCTGCCAAGGGAATAAAACGACACTTCAGAGGGAATCCCCATCTTTTTGTTGTTTCACAAATACAACAAACAGGCAGTGGTGCCTGGGCCAGTCTCGCAGCCTGACAAAGACGTTGCATTTGATGTTTTGCATGTCTGCGCTGTTGTTTTCATCCTTTAGAGGATTTCTTTTGCTGTCAACAAAAATGTAATTGGGTAGTTTACAGGTGAGCTGCTTATTTATCAATTGTATGCAGCACTTATCACCTGTTCCAGGATGCGAGCAACATCTTAAACATTAGTCTACATATGATGAAACTTTCTTTTATACGGTGTCACCAAAGTCTGAACATATATTTATATCTGTATATATACAAATAATACTGTACAATATATACAGTAGTGTTCAAAATAATAGCAGTCCAATGTGACTAACCAGATTATTCAATGTTATTAGTATATTTCTATTGCTACATGGCAAACAAGTTACCAATAGGTGCAGTAGATTCTCAGAAAACAAACAAGACCCAGCATTCATGATATGCACGCTCTTAAGGCCGTGCAATTGGGCAAGTAATTGAAAGGGGTGTGTTAAAAAAAATAGCAGTGTGGCATTCGATCAGTGATCGTTTTTATGAAAAAACAGGTGTGAATCAGGTGGCCCCTATTTAAGGATGAAACCAGTACTTGTTGAGCATGCATTTCTCTTTGAAACCCTGAGGAAAATGGGTCGTTCAAGACATTGTTCAGAAGAACAGTGTACTTTGATTAAGAAGTTGATTGGCGACAGGTAAACTTATGAAGAGGAGCAAAAATGTTCCAAAATGTATTCAGCTAAAATGATCTCCAATGCCCTAAAATGGAGAGCTAAACCAGAGACATGCGGAAGAAAACGGAAGACACCTATCAAAACGGATAGAAGAATAACCAGAATGGTTAAAGACTCAATGTCACCCAATGATCAGCTCGAGGATGATCAAAGACAGTCTGGAGTTACCTGTAAGTACGGTGACCGCTACAAAACTGTGTAAAGCTAATCTATGTACAAGAATCCCCCTCAAAGTCCCTCTGTTAAAAAAAAGTAATGTGCAGAAGAGGTTACAATTTGCCAAAGAACACATCAACTGGCCTAAAAAGAAATGGAGGAATATTTTATGGACTGGTGAGAGTAAAATTGTTTGTCGAAAGGCGCAAGCATCATGATCTGGGCATGTTTCTCCTACAATAGCAGGGATAATGGATCGGTTTTCATATGTCAACATACTTGAAGAGGTTATGTTGCCCATTATGATGAAGAGGACATGCCCTTGAAATGGGTGTTTCAACAAGACAATGACCCCAAACACACTAATAAACAAGCAAAATCTTGGTTCTACATCAGAGGTGTCAAACTCGTACCACGAAGCCCCGAGACACCGCAGGTGTTCTTTCCAGTTGGTCACTAAAGCAGATGATTGTAATGATCAACACCTCCTTCAATTGGAGGGAAGGAGCTCATCAATTAAAGCACCTGCTGTAAAACCAGTTGGATAGAAAACCTGCAGTGTATCGGCCCTTCATGGCACAAGATTGACACATATGGTTTAAACCAACAAAATAATGTTTTGGAGTTTTTGTTTTTGGAGTGGCCAGCCCAAATCCCAAACCCCCTGGACGTTAATCCAATAAAAAAACTTGTGGGGTGACATCACAAATGCTGTTTCGAAGCAAAATCAAGAAATGTTAACGAACTTTGGAATGTTGTTAAATAATCTAATAACAGTGATTAATCTGGTTAGTCACATTCATTTTGAATACCACTACTGTATACACAAAAGTTGAATTTAATTAATAACTAATTGATGCATAAAGTTAAATAATATATTAATATCATTTAAAAAATAATTAAAATTGTTGTTTAAAATGTATTTAACTTATATTGATATAAAGAGATGCACAATACATAATTTAAAAAATAATAATTACAATAAAATGTTAATTGTAAAAAAATATATCATACAAGAAAACTTATACATTTTAATAAAAGATGGCTTGCGGGACTCCCGAAGCAGCTGACAGGTACCGGCAGGCCAAGCGGCACGCGGCCTCAGCGGTGGTCGAGGCAAAAACTCGGCTGTGGGAGGAGTTCGGTGAGGCTATGGAGCACGACTTTCGGTCGGCCTCGAAGAGGTTCTGGCAAACCGTCCGACACCTCAGAAAGGGGAAGCAGCCCCCAGTTCACACTGTTTACAGTGCGGACGGGGGCTTGCTGA
>QODF01000022.1:922693-940274 GCA_024372805.1 Oostethus manadensis | reverse complement strand
CTACGTGCCATTCGGTCCTTGTACAATCGAAGCAGGAGCCTGGTTCGCATTGCCAGCAGTAAGTCGAGCTTGTTTCCGGTGAACGTTGGCCTCCGCCAAGGCTGCCCTTTGTCACCGATTCTGTTCATAATCTTCATGGACAGAATTTCTAGGCGCAGTCAAGGTGTTGAGGGAGTCCAGCTTGGTGACCTTAGGATCTCGTCTCTGCTATTTGCAGACGATGTGGTCCTTATGGCCTCATCAGGCTGTGACCTTCAGCGTTTACTGGAGCGGTTTGCAGCTGAGTGTGAAGCTTCTGGGATGAGACTCAGCACCTCCAAATCCGAGGCCATGGTTCTCAGTCGGAAACGGGTGGACTGTACCCTCCGGGTTGGGAGTGAGGTCTTGCCTCAGGTGGAGGAGTTCAAGTATCTCGGGTTCTTGTTCACGAGTGAGGGAAGGTTGGAGCGTGAGATCGACAGACGGATCGGTGCAGCATCTGCAGTAATGCGGTCGCTGTACCGGACCGTCGTGGTGAAGAGAGAGCTGAGCCGGAAGGCAAAGCTCTCTGTTTACCGATCGATCTACGTTCCCACCCTCACCTATGGTCATGAGTTATGGGTCATGACCGAAAGAATGAGATCGCGGATACAAGCGGCGGAAATGAGTTTCCTTCGTAGGGTGGCTGGACTCACCCTAAGAGATAGGGTGAGGAGCTCGGCCATCCGGGAGGAGCTCAGAGTAGAGCCGCTGCTCCTTCACATCGAGAGGAGCCAGTTGAGGTGGCTCGGGCATCTAGTCCGGATGCCTCCCGGGCGCCTCCCTGGTGAGGTGTTTCGGGCATGCCCAGTCGGGAGAAGGCCCCCGGGAAGACCTAGGACACGCTGGAGGGACTATGTTTCACAGCTGGCCTGGGAACGCCTTGGTGTCCTCCCGGTGGAGCTGGAAGAGGTCGCTGGGGACCGGGAAGTCTGGACTTCCCTACTGAAGTTGCTGCCCCCGTGACCCGGACCCGGATAAGCGGAGGAATGGATGGATGGATGTATATAAAGTCTACAGAATACAAAATTAGATGTAGGATCTTACAGAATATACACACGCGTGTGTATATATTAGAGATATATGACACACGTACATGTATATATATTTATTTTGCACACCATCATGTGTTTCATTTTAACAAAATACTAGGATGTTTAAAAAAATTTAAAAAAAGCAAGCAAAACCAAAGTAGGATTTGATAACTTAAGAAGCACCTGACTGGCACTCACACGGTACTGAAACCTTGTTTGTTTTGCGTGTGTGTCCCAACTTAATTGTACGCGCACTTTGGTAGGGGCTGCCTGACATCACTGACGTACCGTTGTGGCTTATGGCACCAAGGCACTTGTATTATATATTTCTTAGCTACCTTTTGAGTGTTGAGTTGCTGTGGGTTGAGTTTAGCGTTCTTTGTGAGATGTCACTCTGACTCAGACTTAGTAATGACCTCCTGCGATTTCCTGTGGGTTGACAAGATTGTTCCGAGTTCACGTATAGCTTGTGATTGCTCCTGCCAAAGAAAGAGCTACCACTTTCTCACTGACTTACGAGTGGCACAGTATTTCAAAGATTATTAGTCGTTTGGAAATATAGGAGATATCACGAGATTAGAACATAGCCATAACTTAGCTGCACCACTGTCTAAGCCTCAGGGCTCAAAGTTTAAGAACAAAGTGGCATCTTATACACCAGATATGTCTATACACAGTTGTAGAAATGTCATGCATTTTAAATGTCTGATAGACGACTCACTAACATTTTCATCCCGTCTCGACTCATCAAGTAAAACTCGTTTTAGTCATCTAAGAGCCATGTTTAGCACGCCACAATCTTGTTTCCGTCATGAAAGAAAAAAAGCTTTTTGCCAACAAAATTATTTTAGTATCGTCGTCATTGACAGAAACAACGCTGGCATGAAAAGTAGCTGCTTGTGAGTCAGTGATTCTCCGAGGTGTGATATTAGATTAGAAGATGCCTTGCTCCCTTAATGCCGTACTTTACAGTCAATTCCAGACCATGGACTAACTTGTTACTGTGAGGAGCACTATATCATCCCTCAGTTGTTGACGTCATTATCAGCATACAACCGATACCATATGTGCCGATACCTCATTTTATGCCAATGTCGGTCGATATTATGGGGCATCCCTCGTTTTTAATGTCATATTTTGCAGGTTTTTCAGGAACTGTCATCTTCTTAACAATAAAACAGATGCTGACGTTTTATGATGTATTATGTCTCCTAATGGGCACTTTTATCTCATAGATCATTTTATCAAGTTGAAAGCAGACATCAATCATCGCTTTATTGAAGCATTGGATGGTGGCTAATCTCACATGTATTAATCCAAGATTAGACTGTTGTTATATTGCAGACTGAAGCCATGTTCAATGATAATCCATAGCGGCATATCTGTTAAATAAGCTTGTCTTTATCTCTTCAATTCCACGTTTGTATTAGTTGGCAACATGAGCTGCTTATTTGCAACCTTTTCTGTATTCCGTGTCATGTGGGTCATTTATAAGGCCCTACGTGGCACTGCAGTAATCTCCTTCCTGTATTGCCCATTTTAGATGATGTTGATGGTCAGAAGGAGTCAGACTGACTGACAGACTGATGTGGACATCAGCTGCGTTTTCTCGTCTCGCTCGTTACTAGACAAAAACAACACACTTTTTTTTTTTGTTTGACCCACTGTGCATTTCACCACTTTTCTGTCAATAATCTAACCTCAGGGTTTGCTTTTGTTGGTCTCTTTTATCTGACTAAAAAGCATCTGCTGTACATTGAGACCAAACCTAAGACCTTGACTTGATGATCTCCTGCACAGTCTTAGTGTGACATCATAAAAATATCTTAATACAACTATTAACTTCTAATTGCCAACACTACTACTAAACGCTTTATTGGTTCAACATCAGTAGGTGTGCAGTAAAGATGTTTTTAGCTTCAGTTGAAAACAAAGATCTTGAGGTTGAGTGATGACTTCTGCAGCTGAGGGAGCCTTCTTTCTTTTTGTCCAGACAAAACACAGTTAGTAGCACTTTTACCTCCCAACGTCAGAAGGCGCCATTAATGTCAGCGGCGTCGGCGTGGAATCCACTTAGGATGTTTAATATTCATCAATATGCCAACATTCCTAATAGCACTGTAGGAGCGCTTTAGCTGCAGATGGACAAACTCTGACAGTATGTCACTCGTCAGGGCGGCGCTAATGGCGGTGGCTCGCACACTTTGCCTTGCTTTATCTACGGATTTCATCTGTCACAGTTGGAAACCGTGAGGGACTCTATTGAGCTTAGTCTGGCCCTAAAAGGATGTTGACCTATATTTAGTGACATGCTTGGTCGGTCGCTTCTGTTGGCATTTAGACTAGAAATGTCTTATGTTCTGATATTTTTAAACATTACATACAGTCTAAACTATGCATAAAGTGTATTTATGGTGACTCGTCATTATTGACATTGATTCACACATCTCTGGCAACCTTCTGTCTCGGAAGACAGCGGTTTACTGCACCAAGTTGGTTGAACTACAGTGTCAGCGGTGACTACAGTATACAGTCCTATACGCGACTGGCAGCTGCTTTGACACTCAGTGGTATAATGTGAACACCTGTATACGTCCAGCTGCATCTGCACATCTGTTTGTGCACGTAAATACCCACCTGTCCAATCACTTGCACCAAATGTAAATAATCTGATACTGATTTTGTTAAAAACATGAATTTGTGGAATTGAATATGGTTATGACGATAGCTTTTAAAAGCATTCAACAATAATGCAACCAAAGTATTGCTGAGTTTACTTTATTACACAGCATGGGCCACAATATTGTTTGGCTTTTGTACCAAACCTCTGATCTCTAATTCCATAAAAGTCCAGCCAGTAAAAGATACAATTGGAAAAAGTGGGCGTGCAAAATACTTTTAGGGTAGGACTAATGATTTGACATGGTTATACATCAATTTGTGGTGTGATTTACAATATGTGACATTTTTTAACAAACTGTCTTCAATTCAATAGTAATTTATTGATGGTCCCTAGTATAAATAACTAGTGGTTAACCTGGCACGTTTGTGCTAGCTTCTCACACCATGACAGAGGAGTTTGGGTACACTGAGGGGGGAACTACAGCTATAGCTACGGCGCTAAATATTCAGTGTAGAGGGTGAAACTAACTTCACCACGGTACACTGTGGACATGTCTGCATGGTGGTGTTGCATTTTCTTTTTTATCCGGGTTGCGGGAGTCGATTGGCAACCAGTTTTAAGGCGCCTTAGTGCACCTACGCTGTTGGAGTGTGCACCAAAGTTACGGCAACTGGACTGGCCCAATCTTGTGGCGGAAGCCGATTTTATCCCATCTTGAAAATACAGCAATGATTCACAGCAAACAGACTCCGATCTGCTGCATTACATGAGTGATTAGATTAGATTAGACACATTTCAAAAATGTTAAACACATTAAATTACAAATCAAATCAATTAAACACAAACATTGCTCATACGTAGGTTACTCACTGCCTAGTGTGTAAAACGGAATGAAAAGCTTTGACCGAGACTGGTCTGTGTTTCTGGTGATGCAGAACATCGAGATACTTGTAACTAGTGACCATCTCTATCTGTTTGCCATTGCTAGTTGAAATGGTCCTGACCGTTGACCAGCTCTGTAATATCCTGTTTATCTGAGAATACCACGATTTTAGTTTTCTCTGCATTTAAAACCAGTTTCAAAGATTGTAAACAAGTCTGGATTGTATGAAAAACTATCTGTAAAAATTCTAAAGCCTGGCCAAGTGTGGAAGAGCTTTACACTGCTCTGCTCTAAACACTGCTCTAGGCACCAACTGTTCCCATGGGGATGAGGAAGCTCTTCATCTTTCTGTACAGCAGCTTTGTGTCCTTCAAATCGCTTCTCATAAAGGTAAAGAAGTTCCACTGTTGGTATATGCCCTACATCAGTGGGCCGCCAATTTGATAAGGGGGGGGCGTCCAGATTACCAGGACCAGCTGCCTTACTTGGACTCAAATAAAAATGCTGCAGAAATAACATGTTCATTAAAATATCTCAGCATGATGGACTGTTAGTTTTTTACCTTCTTTATTGGGAAAGTTTGGCAGATCATTTGTTGGTGCAGAGTCAGACGTGGATTTCACTATTCTCCAAAATTTCTTAGGATCATTTAGATTTTCTGTGGTTTCCAAGCGATAGAATTCTGATTTAGTTTTCCTAATTAACAAAGTACTTTTACTATGCAGTTGACAAAAAGGAAGCTAGTCAGCCTCAGCCCAGGCAGCATCCCTGTCTTTAAGTAGTATATTATGAGTAAACCAGGGACTGTTGTGTCCTTTTGTCTTAAAACTGCATAAAGGTGCCTGTTTGTCAATTACACTTGTAAAATTTAGCAACATCCCTGACACCATAATGGGATTATTTGGATCCAGTGTGTTCCTTCCATCATGTTTTATGATATTACAACACGTGAACGCATGTCCAGTTTGAGCGGGGGTCTGGTCTGGCCTTGGTAAAATATATGCCACAGGAAGCTTGATGGATTGAGTGTCTGATGATAATGACAGCTTGGAAGGTAGGTCACCGTATGGGTATGCGGGTGTGTCCTCTCAATGTGTGTGAAGAAATATGTCTCTTTCTGGAATGTTCTTTTTGTTAAGACTACCAAAGACCATATAGTCCGCTGGTGGTCCTTGTTAGTCCAGTCTGCATCCTGTTAAAGCTCATCACTAACTATAGTGTTGTGGCTGTGGTAGCAGTACGCTTCATTGTGTGTTCTTTTTCATCTGTGGTCTTTCTGGTGGTTCCTAACTCAAGAAGGTCTGTTTTTTGAAAGTCGGATGGAGATGTTCCACTGAAGTATTATCTTTACTTTGACTGCAGACAACACACATCTTTTGGATTGTGGTCAAAACGGGCTACTGCCTTTGCTATTTTGGTGCTGTGATGTCGAAGCGAGCCCACCCGCCATGCTTTTGGTGCCAGTCCATTAAAGCGAATGTTCTCTCTTGTGAGTTTGGCCTCTGGGGAATGATCAGCGATAGCAAAGCACTCCACATTACAAGCGCTGCTTTTATGAGACGTCTGGGACGCGGGGGTAGCAGCCATGAAGCGCTTTGTGTGCTGACAGTCAACTTCAGCAATGCACCCGGACCCGTTTGATTGTCCAGCTGTGTGGATGTAATGACCACCTGGGGGCCAGAGCAGCCGGCTGGGTCACGTGATTACGGAGGATGGGGGACGTGGGCTTTTATGTTTAGTTGTGGACCACAACCATTCAAAGTTCTTAAAGACTGAAGTCAAGCCTCACTGTCAGCATCAATTAGCAAGGCATTGTCACAGGTAGAGTGTCCCGTGATATCTGACAGCGCCATTTCCTGTTCTCCCGGCTGAAAAAGGACATTTATTTCCTCAGCAGTGAAAATGAATTCAAGATGTAAATTTCATCTGTGTACATTTACCAGTTAAAAACAGAAGTGCGCATTTAATGAAAGTAATCCATAACCTCCACACAACTGCAGGAAGAGCCAAACAATTAAACTAGTTGCCATTTACTTAAATTACATTTTTTTCTCCCTCTTGACAATTACATTTGGGCTGTAATGTTTCCTTTTTATGATGAAGTCTAACTGCATTTGGGATTAAGAGACCTCTGCTTCAACGACCCCCTAGTAATTATCCTCTGCCCTCCCAACCCACACACGGCATTGTTTTCGTATTATTTTCATTACATGTGCTGATTCAGCTGAAACACATTTCAATAAAATCTTGAGAATTCCCACGCAAGACTTTACAGTCTGTTAAGACTTTGTCACAATGATGAGAAACAGAATCTACCCTTTGTTTGATTTCTACCTTCAGAGTTAATGTTGGCCCACTTGATTAACTCGTCGTTCTTTAAAAAAAAAAAGATAAAACAAGCACTTGTGTACTTACACTTAGTCTTTTGAGTGCATAAGTGTACACTGAGATGTACTGCAAAATGCACTTGGGGGTGGGGGTACTTTCTTGAAATAATGGCTGCTCAGGAGCAACCAGTAGCAGTGCACAATAGTGAAATTCCTTTTTTGTCCCATGACTGAAGCTTAATATAAAATAAATATTGTAATTGTCATTTCCGGCCAAATGCACTGGTGAGAGTGCATTTCAAGACAAATGGTGACTACCAAACAAAAGAGCATGCAGTAATCTTCACCTCATTTGAACTAGGGGCAAAAAAGGCATACATTAACCAGTAACCATTAGTTTTTTTCCCTTTAATAAAGACCAATATAGTTAGGGGTTGATTGGCCATCGATCACTATCGTCCAATTTTCATGAAAACTCACACGATCAGTAAATGCCTTTACAGTACAGTTTGTTATTAACTGCCACCACATGCCACAGAAACTTGTTACGCGAGTAGCACGTTAAGCAAGACGGACTATGTTGAGTTTTCGAGATGATCATCATTCAAACGGAAGCAATGTCAATGCTATGTTTGTTATTATCACCTTATACTAGGAACTTTTCATCCTAGCGAGAACATTGTATTACAACAATGTTTTTTTATAATTGTTTATACTGTATACCACTCAGCACTATTATTATTTATTATGATTATCATTCATCAAGAATGCAATATAAGTTATTTGCAATGATAAGGACAGTAACTACTATTTAACACACTGTCACATTACATTACTTACTTATGCATTTAAACTTACTAACTGCAGGAAGTGTACAAATGTATTGTAATGGGCGAAAACCTCCGGGGGTAGGATTAAATAAGCTTTGCTTTTTCCTACTCCTTTTGGACACGTGGAACTGTCGATTGTATTAAGTGATGTATTCCAATGTAATTTACATGCATGTTCAAAAAGAATTAAACCATTACCATATGGCTAACACTTGCACCTATCACCTATTGTGACAGTCAGAAGCCTAAGCTAATAACCCAAAAAATAATTGAATTCATTAGACGAGATGAGCAGTCCTTCTCAATAGTAGAAGACGCTGAGTGCTTTTTCACGTATGTGGATGGTCCATCAATGTGCTCACACATTGAAAACCACTTTAAGGAAGGCGTGTCATCTTCTGCAGGTGTCACCATGCTGTGATATTATGTTCTCTTCAAAATGTAAGTCCAATATATTTTTTTTCTAAATAATAGTGATTTTATGTTTTTTTTTCATATATAATATAGCCAATAACAGGGATGCAGCCAGGAATTCTGGTTCCCATGACAAAAATCAAAACCACAGTTTGGCTGCTTCAAAACATTTTTCTTGGATAGGAATATGTAAGGAAACTTATTATTATGACACTGGTTGCAAATATCAACCATAGCAACCAGACCGAATGATCCGTGCTTAATTTTACTGCGGAAAGAGGAGTGCCACCTGCAACATATGCTTGTATGAACTTCTTGAAAGTAATACCATGTCCACGCAGAGAGACAGTCAAACATTGTAAACTCACACATACTTTTCTTTTGCTCTCCGCTTTGGATTTTTTTTCATGTTGGTGAATTTATTACTTAGTTATTTTATTTACAGTGGTGTGAAAAAGTGTTTGACCCCTTTCTGATTTTCTGGTCTTTTGCATGTTTGTCACATTTCAATGTTTCAAATCATCAAAAAATGTAGATATTAGTCAATGACAATACAACTGAACACAAAATGTAGTCTTTAAATGAAACATTTGATTATTAAGGGAAAACATAATCCAAACCTAACTGGTCCTGTGTGAACAAGTGATTGCCCCCTAAACCTAATAACTGGTTGGGTCACCGTTAGTGGCAACAACTGCAATCAAAATTGCTGTTGAGGAATTTTAGCACACACATCTTTTCAGAATTGTTGTAACTGAGCCACATTGGAGGGTTTTTTGATCATGAACAATCAAGCCACTGCATATAGGATAGTATTCAGGTCAGGACTTTGACTAGGCCACTCCAAAGTCTTCATTTTGTTTTTCTTCAGGCATTTGGAGGTGGACTTGCTTGTGTGTTTTAGGCTATTTTAGTACAGTGTCTTTCTTATGGTGTCATCGAGTCATGAACACTGACACTTACTGAGGCATATGAGGTCTGCGGGTCTTTGGATGTTGTTGTGGGGTGTTTTGTGACCTCCTAGATGAGTCGTCACTGTGCTCTTGGGTAATTTTGGTTGGTCAGCCACTCGTAGGAATGTTAACCACTGTTCAATGTTTTCGCCACATGAAATGAGGAATTATGACATCATAAATAAATCCATTAACATATTTTTTAAGGCTGCACGGTGGTCGAGTGGGTAGCACATTGGCCTCACAGTCAGGAGGTTGAGAGTTTGAATCTCCGTTGGGCATCTCTGTGTGGAGTTTGCATGTTCTCCCCGTGCGTGTGTGGGTTTTCTCCGGGTACTCCGGTTTCCTCCCACATTCCAAAAACATGCATATTAGGTTAATTGGCCACTTTAAATTGTCCATAGATATTAATGTGAGTGTGAATGTTTGTTTGTCCATATGTGCCCTGCGATTGACTGGCGACCAGTCCAGGTTGTACCCCGCCTCTCGCCTAAAGTCAGCTGAGATAGGCTCCAGCATGTCCGCGACCATAATGAAGACAAGCGGTATAGAAAATGAATGAATGTATGAATGAATATTTTTTTAAATGTAAAAACACTCCATTGAGACGAGAGACCCCATATTATTCTGGTGAGCAAATCAAGCTCTTTTTTTCCTCCTACCTGAGATGTTAACAGCCTGTTGTAACTTCCCAGTAAACAAACATTCAGGGTTTCAGAGGAAGACATTTTGCGTCATATTTGCACCACCTTAAGAAAAACAGAGAGCTTCAACACATCAAACATTATCAGCAACCTGAAACACCAGCATTTATACAATGCATGGGGCTTGTTCCTATTGCCGTGACAATAGGAAAAATGCAATAAGTTTGCCAGGGACAACCCGAGGCCTAAAGCGATCTGTGATAGATACCGGTGAAGATACCAGCCTTTGTTGGCGAGTAAACCCCTTTGAGCCATGGTTTGTACTTCTGAGCCACAGTTGGTCAAATCCAGCATTGTTGTTACCTCAAGGTGTGCATAAACTACACACAATACCTAAATGAATCTTAAAAAAAAGATAGTTATTAATATTGGTATTGAAGGTATCGGCTTGAAAACAATATATATATTGTGCATCCCTAATTTTAATTCATTTTTATGAACCTGTTTGCACATCATTTAAGCACTGACACCATTTCAAAAGTATCAATTTGGCACTAACATCGGATAATATGTAAACGATACCCAACTGCACTTCTGGACACTGTGTACTGTCCGATGAGATCTAAGTTTGAAGTGTGCTCAGCTGTCTGTCTTTAGCACAAACTGCATGAGCAATGTTGACATTTGTTTCCGCTAAACAAAATCAAGCACATTTGTCAAACTGTATGCATCATGACAACACTGACATGGGTTCTATTAAGCTAATTTATGACTATTTCCTAAACGCTGCATGTAAGCATTGATCGTGTGGTGGTTCGCTGGTTGTGTTGTGCCTAGCTTTAGAAGACAATGTGTGCTATGGAAGATGAGTGGTGCGGAAGGGTGCTCTGGCCTATTGATCCCTGCCAGTTTTTCCCAATGGCGATTTGCCATCGGCTCGTTAGTGCAAATAAGGGCCAATCAATATGTGCTGCGATTCCTGCGCTAGTCCTCTTATGGCTTGATTTATGTTGCTACGCCACGACACTTACCGGCCAATCGTTTTAGCCAATCAAGTTCTCGCGCTTAAATATGTTTTCACTGATTCTAATTGGAAGCACCTAGTTGCATGACCCGAGCATGATTGGCTGCCAGGATGACTGCTGAGGCTCAGAAGCATGCTGCTTTTTTGACTGCTTATTTAGAACTTATTGTGTAGATTTGCATTGATTAGTGCTTTGACACACAGCCATCCATCACGATGATGGCGACCACAGAGAGCTTATCATGCCTGTTCCTTTGACCGCCGCATTTTGGAGATCGGTCTCCATCCACACTTGTCTTTGAACAACTAATTATTGAAATATGTCAATATGGATCACGTCACCATGTGACACGACAGACTTTGACTTGGGTGAATCAGCGTTTAATGGCTGTTTGTCTGTGGGGGTGTGTGAGCGTGTTTGCGTGTGTGTGAATGAAAGGAAGTGATCTGTCCCGAGGGGAGCACACTGGTCGCAGCCCGGCCTGTTATTTAGAACACCAAGGTCGTTTTTGTGTCCCCCGTGGTTCTAGTTTCCATAGTTGACCTCAGGAAACAATGATGACAAACACGTGTAATAAAGACACTTCCTTGCTCTCCATTGAGGCTTTCATCGCTGCTACTTGTCCTCCTTCCACGTCCATTAAACACTTTGAAGGAACCTTTGTTTTTGTTTTTTTCCTTCGCTCATCTTTGTCCTTGACTGTTTCTCACTTGATGCACTTGAGTACTTACACTTAAGGCTTGGTTATGTGACAGTGTAGTCACTATGCCGGCCAAGCATATGACTTGCAATTCTCTCCCAAAACGGTACGGGCTGTGTTTTCCTCAACGTGTTGATTGGCTATGTAGCTTCTTCTGCAGTAGTAGTAGTAGTAGTGAACAATGGTGATCAAAGCGAAAGCCAGATGGTTTGGAGCTGGAACTAGTCAATGTGAAACATCAGTCACTTTTATTGTACACGCTGCTCCGAAACCACTCATATTGTAATTATATCATATTCATATAGCTGCTCACATGGGCAGTGGTAACAGCATAAGCAGTATAGTGGTCTCATCACTGTGACTTCCTTCCTTGCAATGCCCCCAGTGTGCAAGACATCCATCCACAGGCATATAAGAAAGGACTTGTTCTCTTTTTCTATTACAGTTTCGTTACATTTTTGTATTTAATTTTTCTATTATTGGTTTGGTTTGGTTTAGTTTGTTTCGAACATGCATACATTGCACAAAGAATTATTCATGTTACATTCCTCAGTTCTACATGTCCGAAAAGGAGTAGGAAGAAGCAGAGCCTTTTTAATCCTATCCCCTCCTCACATGTTTTGCTAATACGTACATGCCTACATACACATGCATACATATATATACATGCATACACATGCATGTATATATATGTATGCATGTATATACATGCATACACACATACATTCATATGTATACATACTGTATACAGTATATATTAGATACATATACATACATGCCTATATCCTATTTTTATTTTTTCAACAAAATTATTATTTTTTTTTCGTTTCCTTTTTTCCCTCCTCTTTCCTTCCCTCTTCCCCTGTTGATTTCCGGATCAACATCTTGCTGTCTTGGTGTTGTACTGTGAGTGTCATTAAATGTAAGTACATGAGTTCCTGATTTTAATACTTTGTTGAGCGGGCTCTTTCAACGTTAATATCAAGGTTTGTGTTATTGAATGTAATTCTTCTTACTGTTTTTGTGTGTTATATCCTCTTTTCGCATTGTTGTCATGATTATATGATGTTTAGTATGTATCCAGATTGTGGATATCTTTGACAACCAGCACTCCTGCTTCTCCTGGACCTCCATGTAGCTTGATGTATATTTTTCCGTTGGTGCTCCAAGTACTTTGTATCTTTCCCTGCTTCCTCAAGTCTCGTGCTTTTTTGGGAATATCAGCGTTGTGTTTTGTCAGATGCTCTTTTAAGTAGACGTTTGTGCCTTTTAAGTCCTCTCTTTCAGCAGTGCAGTTTTGAATTCCCTGTTGGTGAACTTGATGACGACAGGTGTGGTGTTTTTTCTGCCATACAGTGGAATGCAAGTATCAAGGGTGTTGATATCTACATCCACCTCCTTTGATTGCAGGAATTTGACAGTCTTTTGCTTTGCTGAAAGAACATTCATTCCATCTGGTATCTGGTTCTCCTCTGTTATAAGTTTCCCTATCTTTTGACCCGGGTGTAATTCTGAGCCCTGTGAGGATTTCATCGTTCATACGTGAATTCTGATCCATCTCATCAATTATAGTTTTTATTTGCTCAGTGTTGTTATCCTTTGCCTATCCTCTCCCCGCCAGAGTGGTGCGCCAAGTGGCATTATCCTCCAATAGTGTCCTGATATCATCCTGTAGAACATTGATGTCATTGCATAATGCTCTATTTTCTTCCATATGGTTTTAGCTTCCTTGAGAGCAGCGCGCAAGGCAGCATTTTCTTTCAATAGTGGCTTTATATTATCTTGCAAAGCCTTGATATCAGTGCATAGTGCTTTATTATCTGCCATATGGGGTTTTAACCTCTTTAAGAGCAGCACACAACGCAACATTTTCATCTTGCAACTTCTCGAATTCTTCTTTTAGAGCTTAATTTTTTTTTGCTGTTTTTTTCATAAGGTTTATGACACCACCATGGACCCCTAGGATCATTTCGATGAGGCTGTCATTCTGCGATTGTACATATTGAATCATTGACTGCAAATGCTTTAAGTCTGGTTGTGCTGCAGTCCACTCCTGTGTCTCTTTTGTCTCCAGCTCCCTTATCATCCTCCTATAGTTTTGCAAATGGGCCTCAAAGAGATTGTGATGTTCTTGTTTTTCTGATTTTCTCGACTCATGGCCATAGTTGTCCTCGCCCTACAAATTTGGCAACAAGACTGTCACTACTTCTGATTTTGAATCCATGTATCCAGGGCCAGTATCTTTTACATTTGTAATAAATTATTAGTTTTTTTCTTTTGTTTGGCATTGTTGCTCGGCAACTGCTCTAAACTTCCGCAATTAGCCGGTTATCTTGGCTTCCTAACAGCTATCAGGACATGTAACTCTTTTATTTCAAGAAATCTGTACCTCTCGCCAATCCTAGGTTGGGGGGGTCAGCAACCAGTGGAGCTCTTGTGTTCATGAAATGTATTCAGAAAAGCACCAAAATAGTTGTAGTTTATCGTATTCTTGCCTTGTACATCCTCTCCAGTCACCAAGGAGAAAAAAAAATATATTGTTTTGTGAGAGAGGTAGGATTTCATTTAGATATAAGTTCACTCTAAGATCTGACTTGATTTACATCACAGTGTAAATGGGAAAACACTGTCACACACTGCCAAAATCACCCAAATTTTCCCCAAATTAAGATGCAACAAACCTACTACAGTATTTGCAAATATTTGTTGACAAAATATTCTGCATGGAAATGACAAATAGTGAACAGTGTTTGTATGCATTTCGTTGTGGTGCATTAGTAGATAGATAGATAGGTACTTTTATAATCTCCAAGAGAAATTCATGTTTCCAGTAGCTCTTCAAAATAATAATAATTATAAACTTAAACACTTAATCACAACATAAAACAGCCAAGACAATGCAGGAGAGGTAAGAAAATAAGAACATAGGATAAGAATAATACAACTTAAATATGTAGTGCAGTATAACATAATTAGGTTAAAAAAAAAAAAGTCCAGTCCTGTGTGTTTTTTTTGCTCCCACTCAGTTGTGTTGAAAAGCCGCATGGTGTGGGGGAGGAATTATGTTAAGTCTTTCAATGGAGCAGGACAGTGAAACCGCTCTTCTGTTGGGAGATGATGCTTTGCATTGTATGATGCTGATTATCCATGATGGAAAGGAGCTTCCTCTGTGTCTTTTGTTTTGCCACAGATGTCGGGCTGTCCAGCTTAGTGCCAATTACCAAGCCTGCCTTCCTCACCAGTTTGTCCAGGCGTGTGGCGTCCTTCTTTTTGAGGCTGCTCCCTCAGCACAATACTGCATACAAGAGGGCACTAGCTACCACAGTCTGGTAGAAGATCTGTAGCAGCTTCTTGCATAAATTGAAGGATGCCAGCCTTCTGAGGAAGTACAGACAACTGTGTCCTTTCCTGCACAGGGCCTCCATGTTGGCAGTCCAGTCCAGTTTGTCATTCAGATGCACTCCCAGGTATTTGTAGGTGTAAACCACCTCCACACAGTCACCTTAAATAAGAACAGTTTCTGGGTGTGTCCTGTTTCTCCTAAAGTCCACCACCATTTTCCTGGTCTTGGTGGTGTTGAGGTGCAGGTGGTTTGCATCTCACCAGTTTGCATCTCACTAGACCAAGTCCTGGATCAGTTTTCTGTACTCATCCTTCTGTCCATTCCTAATACATCCCACGACGGCCGTGTCGTCCGCGTATTTCTGTACATGGCAGCGGTCAGAGTTGTACTGAAAGTCGGACGTTTATAAAGTAAACGGAACAGGAGAAAGCACAGTTCCCTGTGGTGCTCCTGTGCTGCTAGTCACAGTGTCGGACTTGCAGTTCCACAATTGCACATACTGCAGTACAGTACAGGTGTGCCCAAGCTTTTTCCACAACGGCCACAAGCTTGAACTTTTATTCTTTGCTTTTTTGTTAAACACTAAAACCAATCCAGTGTGGGCCAACAGCCTACTACATCCAGTAGTTTTCAGTCACAGGTGACAAACCAAATCAGAGTTACTGTGATATTTTGGTCATATTAGTGTGATATTTAAACTTACCCTTAAACTTTATTTGATTTTTTCTTTTGTACTTTAAAAATAAATAAATTTAAGCTGTGCTCTACAAATGGCCCCTGGCCTGGACTTTGGACACCCCTCTATTAGTGTGTTAGTGAATTAGAAAGTTAAAAAGATGGTGCATTCTGTTCTTCTTTCTGGATCTTTTTAGATGTGAATCCTCTGTCAATAAGGATTTGTTTCATGAGTACCAAAAACAACACATTATTCACATAGGACAAAATGGAAACAGAAAAATCTGTTCCAAGGTCAAACTTTGGCCTTCATAACATATTTATTTCTTGTGCAGGCAATGTGTAAAGTCACATTAAGCATCATGAAGGTGTAAAAAGAAGTGAAGCTACTTGAAAGCAGCAGTCTTGACTATCTATTAGTGCACGGTAAAGATGTGGCATGCACAACAACGTCACATGATGCTCATAGTCTCTGACTGTGGCCGTGGGTGGCGCCGGACAATAGACTGATCGGGGGGGAGGCGGCGGTGGGGGATTCAAACGTCTCTTCTCCACCGAGCAGCCCACAAAGTGCAGGATGTAGTAAATCAAAGATCACATGCAAGGAAGTTTGCAGCCATTAGACAA
The DNA here is from genome assembly GCA_024372805.1 of Oostethus manadensis. NCBI lineage: Eukaryota > Metazoa > Chordata > Actinopteri > Syngnathiformes > Syngnathidae > Oostethus > Oostethus manadensis. The sequence continues at coordinate 924,178 of QODF01000022.1, read as the reverse complement.
CGTTGTTGCTGTGTGATCAATGGTAATATAGCTCCAAATTGGGGCGAGTGGAGATGGTGGCCTTCTCCCCTCCCTCTTGTGACTGTCTCGACCGCCTGAAATCCGGCGAGGTCGCTGCTAGCCTGTTTCGTCTACTCAAAGGGCACACATGCACACACACACAAAGCTAAAAACACAAGTGCTATTTAAAGTGGCACACTTAAACCACCCACACCCCTCCTCTCAATCCCCATAATGCCTTATTTATGACCCCCTGGCTCGCCATCAAACACCACTGTGTCAGCAGCTGGCGGCCGCGCCTCCTGGGATTCATTCACTTGATGCCAGAACGTGCAGTCTGCACCCTCCTCCTTCTCATCCTCCTCCTCATCACTTAGCCAGCACCGCTCTATGTCATAGAATGCTCCATGGCTAAATGCCCGTCAAACATGCATGCTTGTCTCCTCCTTCCTCGCTCACCATCCAATCTCTTTGAGGACTTTTCCAAAAGCTTTCGCCAGCCTGGGCCTCCTCCTCTAGCATTTATCTAACTATAAAATATCTTCCTCCCATTCCTACTTTCCTCCATCCTAGCCATGTGGCATGCAATGTCCTCTCGCCATTCATCAGCTGAACTTTCCAAAGCGGAGATAGTGAAGATCCAAGCTGTCTATCATCCTTCTCTTCTGATTTGTATGAACATCTCACATCTTTCAGTGTGCTCATCAAGGTGAATGTTTCAGTGAAAAGGTTACCTACAAGTCAAAGTTCAGTCATGAATTACTGTTGAAGATTTTTGCAGGACTCACTCCCAGCATTATTTCTAACCCTTTTTAAAATAAACCATAACAATTCCTTTTGTTGTTCCAACTTTCATTCTGCACCTTCAAAGTTTTCTTCTACCATCCTTCTTTGGACTCAGTTTTTTATTCTATCTGCTAACTTCAGCCCCCCAACACCAGCTCCACCTTTCAAACACAACCACCGTCTTTCTGTCCCCAAACCTCAGGATCTGCAGTGTTCTTCAGACAGCGAACATTCTCTGGAGGCATGTGAAATGTGGAGAAATGCGCGAAGATTTCTCTGCCTGACACCTTTTGACTTTTCATCATCTTTGATGGCTGACACTTGTCTTTCTATGGAGTATGGGGGCATGGGTGCCTGGGGAGTCTCATTTGTGCAGCACCAAGCCTGGTTTGAAATATCAACAAGAAAATGTTCAAATTGATTGATTTGTTTAATTAAGGCCAGTTGGCTTTGGTGCGTCCATGATCGTTTAGTAATGCCTGATTATTTGGCCAAATTGATGACAAGGGCCTTCCTAATTACTGTAACTCCTGAGACTCCTAACATGAACTGTTTCAAGTCAGCAGCTAATGCACATTTTTGGAACAATACTTTTAGTGAATGAAATACAAATCATCTTTTAGTGTTGTGGGTATTTATATATTACATTTAAGGGCCGCTTTTTATCTATTTGATGGCACACCCCCCCCCCCCCCCCCC
>QODF01000022.1:897344-921019 GCA_024372805.1 Oostethus manadensis | reverse complement strand
GTCGGGGTTGGTGCCCCTGGACTGGCAGACCGGGGTGGTGGTCCTGCTTTTCAAGAAGGGGGACCGGAGGATGTGTTCTAACTATCATGGGATCACACTCCTCAGCCTTCCTAGTAAGGTCTATTCAGGGGTTCTGGAGAGGAGGATCCGCCAGTTAGTCGAATCTCAGATTCAGGAGGAGCAATGTGGTTTTCGTCCTGGTCGTGGAACTGTGGACCAACTGTATACTCGCGGCAGGTCCTTCAGGGTGCATGGGAGTTTGCCCAACCAGTCTACATGTGTTTTGTGGACTTGAAGAAGGCATTCGACCGTGTTCCTCGGGGAATACTACGGGGAGTGCTCCGGGAGTATGGGGTATCGGACCACCTAATCCAGGCGGTTCGTTCCCTGTATGACTGGTGTCAGAGTTTGGTTCGCATTGCCGGCAATAAGTGGGACCCGTTTCCAGTGAGGGTCTGCCCTTTGTCACCGATTCTGTTCACTACTTTTATGGACAGAATTTCTAGGCGCAGCCAGTGCGTTGAGGGGTTCCAGTTTGGTGGCCGCAGGATTTGATCTCTGCTTTTTGCAGATGATGTGGTCCTGTTGGCTTCATCGAGCAGTGACCTTCAACTCTCACTGGATCGGTTCGCAGCTGAGTGTGAAGCGGCTGGGATGAGAATCCGCACCTCCAAGTCCGAGTCTATGGTTCTCGCCCGGGAAAGGGTGGAGTTCCACCTCCGGGTCGTGGATGAGGTCCTGCCTCAAGTGGAGGAGTTTAAGTACCTCGGGGTCTTGTTCACAAGTGATGGAAGGTCGGAACGCGAGATGGACAGGTGGATTGGTGCAACATCTGCAGTGATGCGGACTCTGCACCGGTCTGTCGTGGTGAAAAGAGAGCTGAGCCAAAAGGCAAAGCTCTCAATTTACTGGTCGATCTACGTTCCTACCCTCACCTATGGTTATGAGCTTTGGGTAGTGACCGAAAGGACAAGATCGCGGGTACAAGTGGCCGAAATGAGTTTTCTCCGCAGGGTGGCTGGGCTCTCCCTTAGAGATAGGGTGAGAAGCATTGCCATCCGGGAGAGGCTCGGAGTAGAAAAGCTGCTCCTCCGCATTGAGAGGAGTCAGATGAGGTGGCTCGGGCATCTGGTTCTGGGCTTGTCCAACCGGTAGGAGGCCTGGGGGAAGACCCAGGACACGTTGGAGAGACTATGTCTCTCAGATGGCCTGGGAATGCCTCGGCATCCGCTGGGAAGTGCTCGACGAAGTGGCCGGGGAGCGGGACCTCTGGGCTTCCCTGCTTAGGTTGCTGCCCCCGCGACCCGACCTCGAATAAGTGGAAGAAGATGGATGGATGGCACCACCAGGCCTAGAATCTGCTAATGAAAAAATTCACATCTAAAATTTGCAATTTGAGATTTTACCCCAAAGGTACTTGAATGAATTGTTAATAAAATGCTTGAAGTAGACCAATCGGGAAGACGTCGGATTCAAATGGAATGTTTTAAAGACAGTGCAGTTTTATGAAGCAGAAATATTTCTACAGAGGAACCAGACAACATAAGCGGTTGTGGATAGTGCTGTCCTGATGCAACTTTTTTACGAACAATACCAAGATTGACGCCCCGCACATCGGCCGATACTGATATCTAGCTGATCACACATACTTTTATGACTTATTGTGAAATGTAGAATGTTAGAAATGTCTTGATCAAGTGATAATACTTTGAACAATAGTCAGCAACAGTTGGTATGAGAAAAGCTGAAAGTCTCATGCTTTGTGGATGTTTTGGACACTGGTGGTCCTCTAGTTGTTTTTGTAGCACTGCTTTGGGTGCGCAATTTGGTTGGTCAAGTTGAACTTCCACGGTTCTGTGCCACCTGTGAAGAACGTGTGCATGCCAACTTTTGCACTCGGCAGCAACGTCTTTTTTGCGCTTCGCCGTTGCTCTTGCATCCTGCTACTTTGTTAGCATGTTAGCACACGCTGTTGTTGTGATCACTTGGGCTCTATCTCAGCATTGCTGGATAGAATTGCTGGCCAATATGAGATAAGAAGATACGGGCCAATGCAATACAATCTGATATTTATTTATTTTGCTGATATCAATGTTGGATTAGGACAACCCCGGTTGTCAACATATTTAAATTGAATCGAGCTCAAAGCTTTGTATTGCTTTTACATTTATGTGTGACCGAACTATAAATCAACATACAGCAGTTTATTGACATGGTTTTCCTCCACTTGTACATATTTCTATTTGGATTCTTGTTTTCATCTGATACTTTGTACTCTTATCTACCAGAGTTGCTGTGGTATTATTTTATATGGCTTGACAGTACTACAGTGACAGTAGAGCTTTCATACTGCCAGTGGGTGACAATCTACAATTATAAGGTTGCCAATACTTCCAGGTTTTCCTTTGAAACTTACTTTGCACTGAACAGGAAGTTACAGTGTGCACGTTTTAATGCTGTGCTGTGTGACATGATCCCTTTTGCTCTCTGACAAAAGCGGTCTACCATGTATGTGGACGTCAACTTAAAAGAACACTTTTTGTAATATTTAGAACACTGTGGACCGGGACTGGAGCTGGTCGACATACACCGGCATAAGCGGAAAGCGATGTAAATGGGTTCCTTTGTGCATGAGTTGAAATGGACTGTGTCTGCTGTCTTTAGGACATCTTTCAAGTGTCGCTGCCTCACTTTGAGTACACATCACAGAGTCGTCACTCAACCCGCATATGATGCTTTGTGTCCAGACAGACTCCAGCTCCCCCCTCCATCCTGCACCCAACAGCCTACAACAGCCTAGAACGGATCTTTGTCTGCTGTGAGCGAGGGTGGTTCACGGGTCATCTTTTCAATGGTGTCTTTACACACATATCAGGAGGGGCTTCTGCCTCACAGTGGTGGATCCTAATTGAATTTGGATGATGTTTTATTGCAGTGCTTCTAAACCTCGACCATCATGTCCGCCCCAGAAACTAGAGAGCTCCACTTTCCTCGTTCCTTCATCATTCTCCTTTCTTTGTGCTGGCCAGACAAACATCGTCAGTCAAACTCACCTTTCACACCAAAATAAAACTCCTAATGAGAAGTCTCGCTCTACTTGCTCCATCTTTTTCCCCCCCTCTTTCTCATTTCCTTCTGTGGCGTTTAAGACAGATTCATCCTGCTGTCACCAACGAGATGAAGTCTCATTCTGCTGTAAATCAGTGTCATAGCTTCACCATAGCAGTTAGCATATGCAAGAATCCAACTCCTAAACCTAAAGCTGCTCTCCAAAAAAATCCCCCATTGAGACAAAGAACTCTATTAGAGTATAATAAGTCAGTCCTTTTCATGTTTTTCTCATAAAAACCTTGTTAATACCCAGGCTCTCACACAGTGAAGTGTGCTCCTAAATGCCCAGAAGAGGCTCTTTTAGGGCCACACAGCACAGAATCATTAGGACGCCGCAGCCCAGCCAAGTCACATCCAAGCCTTGTTGCCTAGTTACCGTCTCCCCAGGTGACCGGTCGAGCGGACCAGTGGCAAGGGGCTGCCCGGGTCACGTGACGAACTGTATGACAATAGAATGCATTATCTGACGCCACATGAGATAATTTACTGATGGATGTGTCTGCCGCTACCTCGTCCTGCGTATGAGAACGGAGATCTGTTTGAGATTACGTCTGAGAGAATGTGTGCATTGACATGATGAATAAACACATGCATCAGTCGCAGCAATGATCACATGTTAGATAGGGAGCCAATCACAGGCTTTGTAATTGGACATAGACAATCCTGCATTTTTGATCACGCTAACTAGAGTTTGGCTGTCTTACCGATGTTTTGTGCAAAATGAGACACATACAGCACTGCAATGCAAAGTCAAAAACACTGTGTGTGACTCTGACTGGTTGTTCCTGAAGTGTGATATTAGAATTATTGGAGGAAGACACCTTACTTCCCCCTCACATGTTCTGTATGACAGGTTAGACTTTGGTTTTGGTTTTCCTTATTTGGTTCCTGTTTTAGCTCTTATTTTCCGCTACTGTTTTTTCTTTGGTGAGATGTGTAGCTGCTGTGTGTGGGGAAAGCGTATGCAGTGGCACCAGAAAATCATTTTATTTCCAAAAGAGGGGCGCTGCAAAAAATGTTTGGGAGCCACTGATCTAAAATGACACCCTGATTAAGTGAACAAGTTAAATTTACACGGATGGCAAATTTGGATCTGATCTGGATCACAAGATTCTGACCGTGCATACTCATATTTCTGGTGTTATGATGAGAATGTGTGCAAGCCAACACAACAAATCTGTGGAGGTTTTAGGTTAGTGTAAAAATTGCACATTTCACAAGTTCATTTTGTTGGCAGTGTTTGTGCCATGACTCATCACACGCAAGTGCCCATCACTTTGTGTAAGTTTAAGTCCGCCTCCACCAGGCCGCCGCATGTTGGGTCGCACCGCCCACAACTACCAACTCCTCTGCCATATTTCTCTGGACTCTTCCACGCTTGGCGCCAAAGTGGCGAGGGACGACTATATTTACACGTCGTAGTGTAAAACCTGCATATAAAACACAATGGCATTATTTAGTCAAACATGCACTGCGATTGACTGGCAACCAGTCCCGAGTGTATCCCGCTTCTCGTCCGATGCCAGCTGGGATAGGCTCCAGCATACCCCCGCGACCCTAATGAAGATGAGGGGCGTAGAAAATGGATGGATGGAGAGTCAAACGACTGCACTCGCATGTGTACTCATGTACATGTACTTGTGTGTCCTTCAAAGGGACGTTTAGAAGAGTCACCCGTGTAATACCATCAGGCACCTGAGGAGGTGTTACTCAGCCACTATCACAAGGCTGTGGAAGCAAACAAAGCAAGGGTGCTCAAAATGAATTTCTTCATGTTAAGGCGACAAAGCTCCACAACCACAGCCATTCATATGTTTTTCAGCGTCTTCCGTTGTCCTTTTATTCGCACGGCATCTCAGCTCTTGAGAAGGTGTGATAGCACAAAGGAAGCAGGCCAGCAGCTCCTCTGTTAGCTGGCCGCCAGCGCCCCCGTTAGCGAGAGCATCCCCGTGTCGACGGATGGCGTGGCGCTATTGCCTTTATCATCTTCCTCGTTCTTCACAGCTTAGCAGGGCTTCTGCCTCTCTTTGTCAAAGGGCCCAGCCCCCACCCTCCCACCACCCCCATCTCCATCCACCCCCTCGCCATCTGATAAGCACGTCTAAGCTAACCGCTTCGTTTATCACTGTGTGCGTGCGTGTTTGCGTGTGTGTATTGTGTTACGCTGCCGTGCACATCGGTGCTTCAGTAAATGTTTATTTAAAAGACTCCCATGACTACCTTCTCTTAATTAAATCTTGCATTAAGATAGTGACTTTTAATTAAAAGTAGATTAATTAGAATTGTGCATATTGTCGGCCAGTGAGATATCAGCGTGTACAATCACTGCTCTATTGTTATTAAAAAGTTGGCCAGCTGTTGAATTAAATGCAGTTAAGTCACGTTTGAAGTCAATTCTTCAGGATTGTACAAGTGTAAAAAGAAGTGAAGCATCCACAAAAGCAGTGGTTCTCGGTTATTTTCTGTCATGCCCTCCCCAGCGGACAGAAATGTTTTCCCCACCCTACCCCCATACCCCATTTGAAATACTATTGATAAACTCATGTATGTTTAGAATTTGTAAAAATTAATTTGTACATGTGTGCAGTAACATCGAAAGTACTCCCTACCGGACATCTCCGCCCCACTATTTAAGAAGCGTCACACTAAAGAGAGAAATGTCCTGCAGAATGTCGGAGATTTAGATAGTGGAGTTATTGTCTGTGTGGTTTTTATGTTAGTCCAGCATGTTGTTTCCAAGCTATCTGGGTCACTTACTAGATCACACAAAGCATGCCGGACATGTAAGAAGGCCCTCCTGCGGGCTGGCAGAAGCAGGTCACTTGTTCACTGTGTTCACTCACGCATTCATCCATTCACCTCCTCCTTCAGTAACCGGCTCACCCCGAGCAACCACGATCGGATACAGAGGCTGAGGCAGGAGTTCCAGCAGGCCCAGAACGGTGCAGACGACGCGGACGACCGGCACCGCACGTTCAGCTTCGAGCAGCCCTGGGTGAGTGTGTGACACGTGACCTCCCCCGAGCCACTCCCCTGCCTGGAGAAGTGACTTTTTGGGGAGGATGCTAACACTGTTAGCACCATGATGCTAACCATCACTAACCATCCACAAGACTGTCTGGGCATACGCCATGCTAACCAGGCTAACACTCATCCACAGTGCATGCAGGAGTTAGCGCACCAGCACTAACCACACCCACCTGTGTCCCCACTCGTCCTCCATGTCTGTCAATCATCTCCATGGACCCGCCCACCAGCTCACCATTTTAACTGTGCCTTTTTATGCCTTCGACAAGCTTTACTTGCACATCATGAGCGCTTGAACAAAGACTTAAAGCATGGGGGGAAGCTTGTTGTGTTTTTATTATTTATTCGAGATTGTTTTAGAACTCTACAAACTACTTTTTGTATTTTAGCAACACATGGCGCACGTGTCCCGTAGCAACCTATTTTTTTTATCTGTACCATGATTGTACGTTTGACTGTTTAAATTTACTGCATGATCAGCATTTTTTTATATTTCTGTTCAGAAGCGTGCTGGTCTGCTGAATAATTCATAGAAGTGACTTTAATAATAAACTCAGACTGTTTCCTTCTCTCCAGACAATAAAAACTTTTTTCATGCTTTTGGCTCTCAGGAACACATTTCAGTCATCATTTTAGGGCATTGTGGGAAAATATGGATCCACTATCCCTCTCTTTGTGTCCCAACAACACAACACAATTGTTGTTTACATCTGCTGCAGTTGTCTGAAAATAGGAGATCAAAGCTACACAATCTCCTTTCTGGAGACACATTTTGGGTCTTCCTCAGTCTGCCTTCATTATGTGCAAGAACTTCATACTTTTTGAGTAATATCCAATATGAGATTACAAAAGCATAATAATAAAGATTCCAAATACAGGCAGTGCTTCTGTTTATAACCTTTTGTGGTTACATACACACTCCTGTATATTATAAAACTGTACAGAAAGAGTTTTTAGTAGTTAAGTGCATCCCGGGGAGAGTACATAGTCAAACGTCACTACACTCAGGAAGGCCGTTACTTTTGTTGTTTTTTGTAAACCTTAACCTCCATTATGTCTCCAGAGTGTGAGGCAGCCTTTTTTTCCCAAAGAGAAGCCAAGTTAAAGTGAAAAATGTAAGTAGAGTGAGCTAAGTTCAAATGTGGCAAATTTAGTAGTAGTAACTCCAGAGTAGGGTAGTTGCCCAGGAAGGTATAAAGTAGTGTGACAGCTGACCTCCTTCTTCTTTTCCTTTCGGCTTATCCCGTTAGGCGTCGCCACAGCGAATCAATTGCCTCCATCTAACTCTGTCTTCTGTATCCTTTCTCACAGACGACCTCCTGTAGTAGCTCAGATAGAATACAGTCAAACCCCGGTTTTCATGCACCCCATTGATTCAGTTGTCCTCAAAAATGTTGGCTAAAATCTTGCCTCGGTTTTTGTACAATATTGCACATAAAGAGCTGCTTGAGTGCCAAACAATTCATCCCACTGGCGGGCTGACCCACTGTCTATGCATTTTTTATTGCATGTGACTGCTAAATAACATGCCATGGGAGCAAAGTAAGTCAAAAGGCGAGTAATTTGATTTAAAAAAAAAAAAAAAAAAAGGTGATAAACACTATTTAATTTCATCTGGACAGGATGTACGGGAAATTTCATCAGTAAATTAATATTCAGATGAAATTATTTTTGATTAAGCGAAAAAAAATGTATTTTTGCTCGCTTAATAAGCAATACACAGAAGAAAATAAACATTTCACTAAATAATAAACAATTCAATGGTTTATTTTTCAGATATTCGACTCTTTTGTTTCTTAAATTTAGATTGTGTATCGGAACAAACTATTTTTGGGGTCTGATGGACTACGTGATGGTGCTTTTGTTGATGAATGTATCCATCCCAGACTGTAACTATTTACTGGGAAAAGAGAAAAATAATCATTACTAACAGTAGATAGATATTTTACTAATCATTATTTATCACATGATCATAGAATAACACAAAAACGGGAAATAGAATTTGAATATACATATTAAATTATGTTGTTGACTGTACATTTATAAATCCTAAACTTAAAAATATGACAAATATTCCTTATAAATATTGGGTATTAGCAGTGTTCAAAGTAAAATCAAGACACCTTCTGTAGTGGAACACATTACTCACAACTACAGTAAGTGAGTGAGGCATGCACTTCCCTTGATCCATGACACAGGATTGTCTGCTAGAAATGAGCAGCAACTGATTAGTGAGATGAAGGGCTTATATTGTCCCTTTTTACAGATGAAATAAACCCAGTATGAAATCACGTTGCCATCCTAATAAACTGCCTCACTCACGTGGCAGTGGTTATTAACGTTATATAAGTAAGGTAAATTAACTGCAATCTCACTGATTTACGCTACGTTAATTTTACCTTACCAGTGGTGAGGGATGCCGTCAAGCTGAAGAAAGAGTCCTATCAGGCCATCTTGGCCCATTGGACTCCGGAGGCAGCTGACAGGTACGGGAAGACCAAGCGGTCTGCAGCTCTGGCGGTCACTGAGGCAGAAACCCGGACATGGGAGGAGTTTGGAGAGGCCATGGAAAACGTCTTGCGGATGGCTTCAAATAGATTCTGGAACACCATCCGCCGTCTCAGGAGGAAGAAGCAGTGCTCAGTCAACACCGTGTATGGTGGGGACGGTGTGCTGCTGAACTCGACTCGAGATGTTGTGGACCGGTGGAGGGAATACTCCACTCTGGAGGGAAGACCTCCTCAATCCCACCGACACGCCTTCCAACATGGAAGCAGTGCCTGGGGACTCTGAGGCGGGTTCGCCTATCTCTGGGGCTGAGGTCACCGAGGTGGTCATCCACCCCCTTGGTGGCAGGGCCCCGGGGGTGGATGAGATCTGCCCGGAGTTCCCTAAGGCCCTGGATGCTGTGGGCGTGTCTTGGTTGACACGACTCTGCAGCATTGCGTGGACGTCGGGGTCGGTGCCCCTGGACTGGCAGACCGAGGTGGTGGTCCCGCATTTCAAGAAGGGGGACCGGAGAGTGTGTTCTAACTATCGTGGGATCACACTCCTCAGCCTTCCCGGTCAGGTCTATTCAGGGGTACTGGAGAGGAGGATCCGCCGGATAGTCGAATCTCGGATTCAGGAGGAGCAGTGTGGTTTTTGTCCTGGTTGTGGAACTGTGGACCAACTCTATACTCTCGGCAGGTCCTTGAGGGTGCATGGGAGTTTGCCCAACCAGTCTACATGTGTTTTGTGGACTTGGTAAAGGCATTCGGCCGTGTTCCTCTGGGGAGTGGGGAGTACTGTGCCTTCAGCACTCCCCCAATACTGTGGGGAGTTCTCCGGGAATAGGGGGTATCGGACCACCTAATCCAGGCGGTTCGTTCCCTGTATGATCGGTGTCAGAGTTTGGTTCGCATTGCCGGCAATAAGTCGGACCCGTTTCCAGTGAGGGTTGGACTCCGCCAGGGCTGCCCTTTGTCACCAATTCTGTTCATTACTTTTATGTGCAGAATTTGTAGGCGCAGCCAGGGCGTTGAGGGGTTCCAGTTTGGTGGTCGCAGGATTCGATCTCAGTTTTTTGCAGATTAAGTGGTCCTGTTGGTTTCATCGAGCAGTGACCTTCAACTCTCACTGGATCGGTTCGCAGCTGAGTGTGAAGCGGCTGGAATGAGAATCAGCACCTCCAAGTCCGAGTCCATGGTTCTCGCCCGGAAAAGGGTGGAGTGCCACCTCCAGGTCGTGGATGAGGTCCTGCCTCAAGTGGAGGAGTTTAAGTACCTCGGGGTCTTGTTCACGAGTGATGGAAGGATGGAACGCGAGATGGACAGGCGGATTGGTGCAGCATCTGCAGTGATGCGGACTCTGCACCGGTCTGTCGTGGTGAAAAGAGAGCTGAGCCAAAAGACAAAGCTCTCAATTTACTGGTCGATCTACGTTCCTACCCTCACCTATGGTCATGAGCTTTGGGTAGTGACCGAAAGGACAAAATCGCGGGTACAAGCGGCTGAAATGAGTTTTCTCCGCAGGGTGGCTGGGCTCTCCCTTAGAGATAGGGTGAGAAGCACCGTCATCCGGGAGAGACTCGGAGTAGAACCGCTGCTCCTCCGCATTGAGAGGAGTCAGATTAGGTGGTTCGGGCATCTGGTTCTGGGCTTGTCCAACCGGTAGGAGGCCTGGGGGAAGACCCAGGACACGTTGGTCTCAGCTGGCCTGGGAATGCCTCGGCATCCGCTGGGAAGAGTAAGACAAAGTGGCCGAGGAGAGGGACGTCTGGGCTTCCCTGCTTAGGTTGCTGCCCCCGCGACCCGACCTCGGATAAGCGGAAGAAAATGGATGGATGGATAATTTGACCTTATCTCGGATCTTCCACCCCATTCTGGGAGGAGATGTGCTGTTTGTATGTAAACGTCACGGTGTTCCACTTGCTGTTTAGCCATATTTGCCGTTAGTTTTTTACATTTTGTTATTTTTTTCTTAATTGCCTTTCTCTCGCCTCTTCAATCTTCCTGCGCCTTCAAACATCCGCTTCCTTCTTTGTCCTCTGCCTGGCTGACGAAAGCGCGTTGGTGTAGCAAGCGATTCCTCAAGGCAGAAAAAAATCCTTGATTGTTTTTTGTAATCGAGGTACTCAAATCGTTGGAAGAATCATCGCACCCCTAATGCACTGTGAAGGATGATGGAGGCAATGATGAGACTTTATTGCTGTTTTTTTGTTTTCCTATCGCAGGAAGAGATTGGCTTCTATCTGTATTATATTGTCCTATTTCAAAGTGGTGTTCCTTCCAGGTGTTTGTTGCCATTGGTGCTAACATTCCGAGGAGTGCTTGACGTAGTAAACCACGACATCCTTCATGTGATAATGCAGCCATGCTTCATTTGCTTTAGTGAAGAGCGAGGGGTCTCTTTAAGCAGCCGTAATCCTCACTTGTTTTCTCTGATGATGTCTCATCACAACGCTGCCATTACAATGACATTACCAAGACACCTGAAGGCAATTTGATGGGATGTCAGTGACATTTTTATTAGGGATGATGCAACTGCAACAAAAATGAAAATCCTGCATCCTCATTTCATTTTGTACCCTGATATATATTTGGGAAAGGTTCTACACAAAACAATGCCAAAGATGGCTTCCAGTGGCTAGTTCCACCAAAGGCCAAAAAAGTGCCTGGTGCACATACATCCTTATATGGTCATGAGTGTCCCTGCCCATTGTCATGACTGAACCCCCACTAACATTGCATCATTGTAACTCCGCCCACTCTTGAGTCTCCAGCATGCTCCTCCCTTCACTCTGTGTGTGTCACCTGACCTCGCCAAGGACCGGTGAGTCACTGTGTGTACCTAAAGAAGTGGAGGATGGTTCTCATGACATCATTTCAGTCACATGATATGTAACTGATGATGACGCTAACTGTGTGGTCGTTCGCAGTCGAGCGTGAGCGGTCACAATGGTCAGAGTCAGCCCGGTCGTCACTCGGTGTCAGTAGAGGTCCAGATGCAGCGTCAGAGACATGAGGACTCCTTCGCTCAGGCTCAGCGGCAGTACAGCTCATTGCCACGGTAAGTTGTTTTTTTCCTTCCTTGTGGCGAAGCGTGGAATGATGCTGAGAACAAAGTAAGATACAGATGTGCATGTATCCGTGTGATTTTTTTCCTAGCCAAGCCACATCAATCTTTTTTTGTATCACTTAAAACCTGTTTTAAAAATATAAATGGTTACTTATCCTTTATACATCACAGAATACTCTAGCAGTCCCCAGACACCGTGTAGACCAACAATGGAAAGGCTAAGACAAAACTCCTCGTGTTTTTTTGTCTTCTGCAGGCACCCCAGGAAGAATCCTAGCTCCATTTCCCAGGACTCATGGGAAAAGGTGTGTCCTCCGGGTGAGAGCTTCCAGGCAGCCAAGGACAATCCCAGGTACTCCAGCTACCAAGGGTCCAGGAATGGCTTCCCGAGTGGCGGTGGCGTAGGCGGTCTCGTGAACGCCAGAGTCCTTTTGGAAGCCCAGGAGCTGCTGAGGCAGGAGCAGCGACGCAGAGACCAGGAAGCTAAAGGGAAGCTAGCACAGGAGAGCTCGGTGAGTTACGAGGCGTACGCCAGGGACCCCGCCTCCCCGAAGGGGCCGTACCGCCACGACGTGCCGCCTTCACCCTCGCAGCTGGCCAGACTCAACAGGATGGGCTCTGAGAAAGGAAGACCCTTTTATTCCTGAGGATGTGACAACCGAGGACCTAGCCTAGCGCACGCTGCCTGTCTGCGGACGCCATCTTTGTTGTCTGACAATCACATGACTGACAAGCTGGCGGCTCCGGTGTGAGCTCGTGTGACAGGGTCTCCCATTTTTTGTTACCATGAAGGTTTCTATTTTAATTTTACGCAAATGCGCTAATAACACAGCATGCATATCAATTTCCTCATGAATCCCTCATGAGGTGTTGTCTGGTGGAGGAGACGGCTCCGATCTCCTGCTTGACGCCCCTCACCCCCACCCATCGACTGTGGGCTACACGTGCCGGCCTGCCTGCAGCTCTTCTTGGGTTCACCAGCCTGGTAGCGGTCTTTCAACCCCCCTTTGTTCCCCTCATCTTGCTCGTTTCCCAGGCTGCTCTCGAACGCTTCGTTGTTTCATCACGAGCCGCCCGCTGCAAGCCCCTCAGTCGGAAGAAGACGGCCCAAACACAAACATTGCTTTAAATGCCCCCTTTTCTCAAAGATTGTACACTTTTTTTTTTTTGTAAACGCGGGAAATCTTCCCCACAAAAGGCCTCTTCAGCGTTACGGTGGCACCGATGTTTAAAAAATCAATTGTGCCTTAATGTCACGGTATTATTTGTTTATAAATTGGGGATGGGTTGGTACTTTATCCCTTTTCTTCCTCACTGAAAAACACAAGATGTTATTTTGTCCCCCGAGTTTTAAAAATGAATTCCACCAGGAAAAGAGTGTCTTGAAGGTAAGAGATGAAAAATTCCTCATGTTTGCGCTCAGATATCCTGTCGCTGGAAAGGGTTGCTGTCGCCAAGTGCCTGACGTGATGATGAAGATGTCTTTTACAAACGAAAGGTGATGTTTTTTAACGCAGTGTTGATGTATTTGAAGCTCTGGTACGCCTTCCTCGAGCGTCCTTTGTTTTGGTTAGCGGCCATTTTGGACACTTGCATTTAGACGCGTTTGCTTCAGAAAGTAGGACGAGGAAGCGGAGGCTGTGCAATTGGTAGCTTTTTCTTTGTCATTATTATAACACTGCGACATATATGTACATATCAAGTGTAGAATAAAAGTACTTTCTCTTTACAGCGTTGGCCTCTTTGTCCTTTCAGAGGCGCTAAAAGCAACATGGCCGCCGACTCACTGGGGTCGACTTTTTTTCTTATTGAAGTGACAAGATGGTTGGATCTTTTTGTGGTGTTTTTTTCATTATTTGTCGCTCCTGGTAGGCTTCTAAGTGACCCCTGGCCAACCACTGGTTTTGTCCTCAGGGGTCAAAGTTCACATGTTCAGGGTATGTTAACAAGATGGCTGCCGCGGGGAAAGCTTGGAAGATCTGCTACTGATTGAGCAACATTGTCAGCAGCTAACATGTACATACATGTACTATTGTACATCGAGGAAAGCGTCCTCCCTTGTTTAAACATTGCACGCGTTTTTTTCAAACTGATCACCGTTTGGATTTTGACTACGGTCAATTATTTGTAAAATGATATGCATGTATTATATTTTGACTCTACGCAATTTCAAACATAGAACTGGCTGACTTGGTTTAAATGATCTCAATAATACCAACATAACGCGGGTTGCTGTTGCTGCCACGGGCTAAACGATTAGTTTTTGCAACGATTCGATTCAAGGACGATATTGGTTTATTTAGAACGATGCGATCCCAAACGATTTGGTAACTTTGAATCGATTCAGTAACCGTTTGGTGGAAAATTCAAGCAGTCTGACGGCGAAATAAATAGCTGCGTAGTGGACAGTGCAGGTGAAGTTTCCTAACATCCCTTTGCTTTTTGTAGGAGATTCAGGTATACATGAATTATGAACATAAAAAGTTTTCATGGCAAATGTATTCACGTTTTATTTGATTCAAGTCTAACCAACACTCAGGTTGAATTAATAAAGAATCAATTAATAGGTCAAATGGTTAATTCTGTCTGATGAAACATGACAGACTTTACTGTCATACCTCATTCCTAACCAAAGTATTAAGGAAGTTATTTTGCACCATCACCATCAGACTAGAATGAAATTTCATGTGCAGGTAGATACACTGCTCCAAAAAATTAGAGGAACCCATCAGATGTAAACGGAGGGGAAATGATCTTGAATGTCTTTCCTGATAATATGTAGGTGATGTATTAGTAACAAAATGATGCCACGTAATTTGATACAAATGAAAACAATCACACTACAGAGGGGGTAAATCAAAAACAGCCCAATAATGAAGTGAAAAATGATGCAGCAGACATTTTGCCACAATGTCGTTTATCAACTTACGACAAATCAAGCTGTTACAAGGGTAACGTTTAACGCGTTTATCATTAAAACACACATCCATATAAAACTGTTGTGCTTTATTTCCTATTATAGATTAAATCGATTGATTACCTTTCAAACAATGTTAGCTCTATATATGTGGTCTGGCATCGTTCTGGCATGTTTCAGATGGCCTCTGTGGACGCATCGGCTTTCCTGAGCTGCCTTGTCGTTCCCTGGGAATTAGGAGACACTCCATCATGTTCTTCTTCTCTGAAAGCCTCTTTGTACAAAATGATATTATGCTACCTTTAAA
The DNA here is from genome assembly GCA_024372805.1 of Oostethus manadensis. Taxonomy (NCBI): domain Eukaryota; kingdom Metazoa; phylum Chordata; class Actinopteri; order Syngnathiformes; family Syngnathidae; genus Oostethus; species Oostethus manadensis. The sequence continues at coordinate 906,098 of QODF01000022.1, read as the reverse complement.
AGGGAGGAGGTCTGGGGGGGGTGGCTTTGATCTTGACAGGCTCCCTCCTTGAGGTCGCACACATAGGATGACCATAATGTGAGCAAGATTAAAGATGCTCATTGGGCTGACCTTTGCCCTGTGATCATGATGGAGAGGCCACTTTTAAAATTGTGCTTCCATCATTTCATAGAGGGAGGTCATGTTGCCAGGCAACAGCCAGCATCAAATGCATTTGGTGTTGTCAAGGTCAAAGTGAGATGCTCCAAAGCTCCTCAAATCCTCCTTGACTTTTTATTTTTATCTCCTTCCAACTCATCTCTCAGCTTTGAAATGCTGACTTCCTCCAAGGGAAGATGGGATTGTCAGCTGTGAGCCTTCCTCGTGATCCTAAATGAGGCCGGCTTTGAACGGATTACTGACCTTCAGCCTCACCTTGAAGACTGCCTGACTGTGAGAAGTTGGTGAAAAAAGGTGATGCACACTTGCTGCACTCTTCATAAAGTACATCATCTGCACAAAATATTAAACAATATTCAGGAAAATCATTTAGAATGGAGATTTTTTTCATGGATGATTCAGTGTTTCCAATTCATAAATTAGTGTAAATGTGGATGGATGGCCAGAAATAGATTTGGCGCTAACAAACCTTTGCCTGCCAAAGAATAAGAAAATGTAGCACGGGTGGGTAAACTGCAGCCCGCAGTCCACATTAGGACCCCAAACTGGGCGTTTCCAAATTAGTTTTATTTTTTTTATTTTTACGAAGCACAGGATATGAAATAAAAATACATGCAAGTGGGCACTAAAAGAAAATATTTGATGGAGCTTTTGGAGTGTACATGTATACAGTATTCCCTCGTTTATCACAGTTAAGTGGTTCTAGACCCGGGCCGTGATGAGTGAAATTCCGTGAAGCGGAGTTTCTTGTTTATAAATGGAATATTTTTGTATTTAGAGCATACAAACAACACCCATGACACAATTACACCCAAATATTCCCGCTGAAAGGGATGCTGGGTGGCTTGTGAGACTCTCTTTCCCAACATTTCACTGTTTGTCGCATTTTTGAAAGCGATGTTCGAACCGCAATATTGCGAGGGACCACTATATTGGCTTTTCATGTTAACTCACTTTTTGCAAATGCACCATGGATAATGCATAGTTGGCGTTTTTGTCAATACGTCATTTCCTCCCCACCGCCTAACCCACTACTACCACAAATAGATTGGAGTCATGTGGGAAATATTGGTTATGAGTGATGATGTAAACATGTATACGTGAAAATAAATACTTTGCTCATTCATTCATTCATTTTCTATACCGCTTATCCTCATTAGCGGCACGGATATGCTGGAGCCTATCCCAGCTGGCTTTGGGCGAGAGGCGGGGTACACCCTGAATTGGTCGCCAGCCAATCGCAGGGCACATATAAACAAAGACATACAACCCTTCACACTCACATTCGCACTCTAATGGACAATTTAGAGTTTCCAATTAATCTAACATGCATGTTTTTGGAATGTGGGAGGAAACCGGAGTACCCGGAGAAAACCCACACACGCACGGGGAGAACATGCAAACTCCACATAGAGATGCCCAACGGAGATTCGAACCCAGAGCCTCCTGACTGTGAGGCCAATGTGCTACCCACTCGACCACCGTGCGGCCTCTATTTACATTATATACATTATTATTCATCAGGTTATATAAATTGTTTAGTCTTGGTGTTGATCGGCCAGTCTAAATATTACTCTTATGTATTTATTTTGAAGGCGGAAATTAATAATTATTATTGATTTGGTTATTAATATTCAGTATTACACTACCGTAAGATGTTTGTTTTTTTCAGACAGCTTACATGTATTGATTGAATACATTGAATTGCTTTTAGCATTTTTACAACGTGCGCTCTTTTTGAGGTGCACATTGTAATACACAAACCTCCAGTGTGCCACTTCTGTGACATCGGGTGTTAGAGAGCAGGAAGGACACATTGCAGTGCTGAAGCTTGAGCGTGAACGCACCTTCTCAGTCTCTAAATTCTTCATCTTGGAGCTTTTTGAAGTGGAATGAGTTTGTTGTTGAAGACGTGAGCGATGATGCTGCAGATGGCGTTGATCATGTTGACTTTGAACTGCTGGGATGTTTTGTACGTTTGAATTGATCAAGCTCGTCGGCAGGGAAGAACAGAGGACTTGAGGGAGGGAGGGGATGGTAGCAACAAGGTCTGGTGGGTATCAACAAGCTTCAAAGCTCCAGCTGAACGTTCCGACATGACCCGAGGTGAAGCGCGACTCATTGGTTACACGGCAGACGACACGTGCTCTCGTCAAGTGCACATGCTGCACGGCGAGATGTCCTACCAACACAAGCACATGAGATACTTTCTATTCAACAAGTTAATGCCAGCCTGTGGGGATGACGACGACAACAACAAGATGCTGGGAATGTTTGACTGGCACAGATAGAACTTTATTTTCAACTGGGATCCTCTCTTGAGAAGAACCTTAGCGCTCCTCACTGATCAGATAAAGCGGTGCCCGCGAGGTGTTAGCAAATTCATCAATAGACAGTCTTATCCCAGCAGGAAATCTACCTGATTTATTCCAAGTGGCCCACGCTGTCCTTGTTCATGCTATCCCTGAGATCATCTAACCGTCAAAGTCACTGCACGCACCAAGCCAAAGATCTCCCAGCCATGCTCCTAATTCTTTCTGATGCATGCACTGCTTGTCCCGTGACCAATAACAGAGCAGCAGATGTTTCAGGAGGGAGCCCATTGATAACCATCCCAGAGGAGACCCCCAACCCCACTCGTCCCGGCAGCCCATCCTTCATCAGCTGGCCTTGACAGGACTGCCAATCACATGGCATATGTTGACACATGTGGACATGCTAACTGCAGCGTTTAGCAGTTTAAGTTTGTAAGTGCGTTCACAATGCAAAGTACTGCAAAATGTAATGTCGGGACCCTCATGTTGTACCCAAACCCTCCCAAATGGTCAGGTGGGTCAACAGTAGCAATGACAAGTGGTAAGATTCAGCTCCAAGACACTCCCCTTCACTTGAGACAAAAGAAGCTAAATGTAAATGCACAATCCAGCTTTGGGCCCTAAATACTGTAACACATTTCAAAGCATGACATGAATAGATCAGGGGTCTCAAACTCGTGCCACGGAGGGCTGAGACCCTGCAGGTTTTCTTTCCAGCCGGTTACTTGGATCATTTAAGCAGGTGATTTTCAATGATCCATCCACCCTCGGCACTCCATGGCACGAGTTTGAGACCCCTGGTATAAATACTCACCACTAATGAATGATAATGTAAGATCATCTATATAACAGATGGACTACCGTGCTTCGGTCTGACGCAGTCTCTGTCTCCATTTTCTAGTGGCTTGCAGTGGTACGTGCCACTGAGTCGTCCTGGCTAACTGTCGGAGAAGGCATTTCTTCAAGCCGCATCTACAGAGGTTAGATTTAATTATTTAAAAAAAAAAAGTTGCTTTGATAATATAAAAAAATTGACAAAAATCTAAGTAAAAAAAAAAATATTATTTTTATTTTAATATTTATTTTTTTTTTACCAAAATCTGCGAATTTGCCCAGCCTTGAAATGCTGAATCGCAAATACGATCTACTGTATTATTTGTCTTCTCACCAGCTTCTTCTCCTTGTTGACGTCCTTCTTTTGGAAGAAGTGCGGTTATTTTAGCAGTAGCTGTCATGTGGTGGTTTGAAGAGAACCTGGCTTTAAAAAGGTAGATATTCTGCCGTGCTGCCAATAAGGTTCTTGCCAGCGTGGGCCACGCAGGGCATCTCATGTCGGCTTCCCAACAAAAGGCTATTGTGTTTGCTTGGCACACTCAACATAAAGCACAACATAAAGTCTCCACACTTCCACTCAAGACATCATTAATGGACTCCGCGATTCATTCTCCTCTAGCGTGAAGACAAATTAAAATGTCTCTTTTACTGCTACCTGCTTTGTTTGCTTCTTAGCACAACCACTGAGGCGCGGACACCCTTATTATATACACAGTCTAACGAGATCCAGTCCAATTAGTCAGCCTTTACAAAGATTATAATGCTTACTTTGAAGGTTTTCGTCTAACAGTATGTTTATTGTGGTTTTTGTACAGCTATATACATCAGAATGAGAGCTGTTTCTAATAATCTTGTTACTTGAATTATGAAAATTAAATCCTGGTATGTTATATTGCATTGCTCATGTTATTACTCTATTTATTTAGCAGTGTAACTTCGCTTTGGGCTTTGCGTATCGTGCCTTATGCTTCAAAGGCTTGAATTCATTCTTTCTTGTTATGTTATTTTAATACGAAACTTCATTCATTTTCTATACCGCTTATCCTCATTAGGGCCGCGGGTATGCTGGAGCCTTAATCAAGAAAACACTTGGGTGACATTTGAAAGCAAATCCACTATTATGTTGAAAATCACTCTCTTTTTTCTTCTGGTCATTAGAATAATTAAGATTATCCTTTGGTACAAATTAAGGACAATGTTGAATTCATTGTAGCTATTATAAGAATGTTTAAGCACCGAGGGAGACGCCTACGAATGGTGACTTTTAATGATCCAAGTCTTAATTATCTCATGTAATAAGATTATTTGAACATTTTAAAACACAAAAATCTACCATCAAACCGCATTCATTATTAAGTGACAAAATGTTATTTCATTGTAAGTCATCTTTGACCACAATGACATATTCTGTAATTGTGTGTAAGTTAGCGTGTATTTAAGCCTCTACAACATGGTACATTGTGTTTACATAGTGTACTAAACATGCACAAGCAAACAAAGTAACATGTAAGTTAGCGTGTATTTAAGCCTCTACAACATGGTACATTGTGTTTACATAGTGTACTAAACATGCACAAGCAAACAAAGACGATGGGTGCAAGCAGACATGTTTTCCTGTGATATGAACGCCACAGAGCTGGCTTCCACCCTGATTGAATTTAGTTGCAGATCACATATGCCGCAAATGTGCGTTACCGTGGCAACTGTTGATCACACCTCACACGGAGGCTGAAGGCATTTCATGTACACAGTTTGTGTGTTTTATCCAGAAAAACAGTGATGACTTGTAATAACTAACGTTGTATTCTGTTATTGGTATCATTCTTTTGTGTTGTTATTATTATTCAAATCAATAATGGTACATTCCTGTCTGGTGTCGCACATTGTTATTCAGTTACTTGACTTTTGTTGTCTTTTGCTGACAACATGTGATGCTAGCAGGACAAAGATGCTTGTCATTTGCGTTACCCTGCTGTCAGTCTCTTGTCAGAGCGCAAGCTGCTGCCTCCAGATAGTTGCACAACACTTAGATATCATTTTTACTATCAGCATGCTAATAAATGACCAATATTTCCTGTCAGAGTCACTGAAAATTGCACAATAAATGCTTTGTTCTCACACACACCAGCTTTTTTGTTGTTGTTGGACCCACTGCAGTCTGAAATAAATATTAATTATGATTGATTATGATTATGATTAACACTCACTTTCACACAATTTAACCTAACTTTCAGTTTCCAGGTGCACAAGCCAAAGTTTCAATTTTTAGAAGGATGTAGTGGCAACTGCTACATGATGATGGAGTTCAGCACTGTAACCAAATATATTGCTCTTATTTTTTTAATATATTTTGAAAACCTTTTCAATTGTGTGACCATTGACTGCTTCTCCAATGGCAATGCAGTCCAAAGAACCAGGAAGAAAGGCTCAAGAACAGAAATAGCTTTTACACCTTTATTACGTCTCCCAGGCATGAGGGAGACTCTACTGTTGCCGGCGTCAAAGAAAAGGAAAGGGAAATTAGACACTGCAAAATGCCCAGGAGAGAAATGTGTAAGCCTTTCGCGTGTCACGACCACCAGGACGAATAAAGATGGCACATGTAAACATGTGAAAGGATCTACTCCTACGAAATGGATAGTGATAACTAAGCGCTGCAGTGGTCTCAAGGGACTTCCTTCTCCCAATAAGTCTGTCTCTCCCTCCCTTGCAACGCCCCTACCAGTGTGTAAAACAACCCCAGAGTGTTCCCTATTTTGTACTGTATAATTCTTAAATGAAATTGTTTTTATGACTGTATTTTATATATCCCTTATATTTTGTGTGTACAGATATTCAAGGGATCCGTTCCCACCTGCACTAAAGTTCCAATGACATTGCCAATGTAAGAAAAGAGCTCGTACATAGACCAAGAGCCTCCTGTACAGATATGGTTTTTTGGTTGCCTTTCTAGTTGTTCAATCGGCAGCATCTTTTCCTACTCCTGATCCCAGCATCCTGAGGTGTTAATGCTCTGATGAAAACCAGTGACGCTCATGAGAAACAACATTTTCCGGATGAAAACCGGTGTTAATTGAAGTTCTTCTTCCTAGTGGTAGCATATGGTGAGATGATGTGAATTCTCAGGCAAGAATTACCTGTTGTTGGGACAGACTGGCTAATGAACATGTCCAATTAGAGATTAGAGAGAATACGCTCTCCAGAGACTTCGTCCAACACAGAAAGAAACATGGCTGCCTGCTCTCCTGTTAGATGGGCTTGTGTTGTTGTGGCAGGCGTGCCAGACATCATCAAACGACCCTCAGTCGGTCCTTTGTTCCCTCGAAGGTAAGCCACCAGAGCTCATTAGCATAGCAGACGCAGCGAGCTGAGCCCACACAGACACGCCGTGGTGGTCCTGTGTGCACTTTGAAAGAAACTCTTTGATGGCAACAAGTGTGTGAGGGAATCTTGGCTATATCTGTTTGTTTGAGTGCGGTTGACGCGTCAATACTCTTGGCTAATGTCTTTCTATCCCTAGTCATGTACTTGTAATTTGCCTAGGAGCCCTCCCAGATGCCTCCCTGGGGAAACCTCCCTAGGTTCAGGGCATGTCCAATCTGTAGGAAGCTGCGGGAAAGACCCAGGACATGTTGGGGAGACTTGTTACGATACGGTCTTCTGGGCATGGTGAAACGACCCCGAGGATGCAGAGAGCTGGATGCCGAGCAGGTAGGTAGGAGGAGTCTTTAATAAAGATGCTGCGAAGCAGCGGCAGGTACATGGAAGCGACACGGTACGAGGGAAAAGCATCGATGAGGCGACAACTCAGGGTGCACACACCTGAACTTAGACAGCAAGGCACACAGGTGGGACAAAAACATGAAAACTAAGGAAAAACCAACAACAAAGGCATAGGAACTTAAAACCTACCAAACTGTCACGCACACCAAAACACAGATCGTGACAAGACTATGTCTTTCAACTGGCCTGGGAATGCCTTGGGATCCGCCAGGAGGCATTGGACGAAGGCGTTGGGGAAAGGGAAGTCCGGGCTTTCCTGCTTGGGCTGCTGCCCAAACGACCCGACCTCGGAAAAGTCGTAGAGTATGAATGGATGGATGGGTGTTTAGTGCATCATCACTTGTCATCGAAGTTAGTGTCGGGGCTAAGTCAACAAGCTAAAACCCCAAATTACAAAATGTAAGAGCACTGCAACAATAGTTTTCGCATCACAGCACATCATAGTGCATATGCACCCACGTGGCTGATTGAACGTGTCAACTAGTGATGGTAAACTCATTCCTTTTACTGACGAGTGTTTGAGTCACTCAGTCAAGTCATCAAGAACTTGATTCACTGGAGTCGGGTGTCCCAAAAGACTGGTTTCACCACAGGAATCTACAGTTTTATGCGGCTGCACAATACCACAAGGTCAACACATTTTGCTCGTGAAATGAAGAAGTATGATTCAGCACTCAATTCTACCTCTACGTCACCCGAGAAACTCACACATGCACATGCCAAACAAGTCCAGCTACCCGACTTACTGAACTCGTGAGCCCGTGTCGGATTCGCACGCGTGGAAACTTCCAGATTGAATTGAATTACGGCTGCTCACTGTGGGGATAAATGATTGACTCTATAGGAGAGTTTTCACTTCTGTTTCTGGGTGAGGTGATTGTTGCAGATAAGGTGGTTTTTAAGTTGTTTTTTTGCACTGTCAGCCGCTTATGCACTGCCCTTCCTCTTCATATGACTGGTGTGGAAACAGATCTGGTGTGGAAACCAAACTGTTCATAGCAAAGCATTTATGTTTCTCTAAAGATTCAACGGCTAGATTTAAATCGTTTAACTATGTACAACAACATATTTGATTAAACTACAAAACAAACGTCTTTAATTTATTATTATTTCTGTAAACGTTAAGCTGCTAATAATACAGTATAACTGTCAGAAATATTTTATCAAATTCACTTTTTACTGCACTTCCAAATAAGCCTCTTCAGGCCATCCGAGCTGTAGGCACCCAGCTGTTTGAAGCTGTAGATGCCCGGAGTTGGGAGTGGAGCCGAGTTTTGGGAGTGCTCGGCATTTGAGAATACCGGCTTTCTTTGAGTGCTTGGCGGTAGCAAGCGAGCAGCTCAGACAGAAACAGGAAGTTCATTCATTCATTCATTTTCTATACCGTTTATCCTCTTTAGGGTCGTGGGTATGCTGGAGCCTATCCCAGCAGACTTTGTGCGAGAGGCGGGGTACACCCTGGACTGGTCGCCAGTCAATCGCAGGGCACATATAGACAAACAAACATTCACACTCACATTCATACCTATGGACAATTTAGAGTCGCCAATTAACCTAACATGCATGTTTTTGGAATGTGGGAGGAAACCGGAGTACCCGGAGAAAACCCACACACGCACGGGGAGAACATGCAAACTCCACACAGAGATGCCCAACGGAGATT